>BQNB010004272.1:52784-108861 GCA_026074375.1 Tanacetum coccineum
GTGCTTTTAATTACGAGGTCTAGAAGGTTGTGTTGTAAAATACTTTTAAAGAGTAGGTAAAATGACCCTCATATTGCTATTGTCTAGGTAGTAAAGCTCATTTGCATAAGGACAACCAAATCCCAAGTGTAGGGGTATTTGATGAGGTGTCATCTTATACACTTTTTAGGGTCGTTTAACCCTCTAAATCGTGTGTTTATGCCCAAAATAGGTACTTAATCGTTCCTTTTTAGGTATTTAGCATTTGGAAGGCATTTGGAGGAAATACACGTGACTTGGGCTCATTTAGAGAAGAAATGGACAAGACTACGAACCTACACCAACATGTCTCAAGAATTTCTACTCAGAAGCTGGAGGCGACGTCACAGATTACACGTGACGCCGTCACAACCCATCTCAAGACGGTGTCACAAGATTTCCAGAAGGCGTCAGATTGTACGACCCAGCCCTTTATCTAGAATATTCTATTCATGACGGCGTCACGATTAACACGCGACGCCGTCGCAGCGATTTTCCTATAAATACAAATCCGTTTTTAGGGTTTTAAGTGTATAACTTTAGAGTAAAAGAAATGGACGAACCCTAGTTCATTTAGCAGCTGTTAGGGACGATTTTAGGGACTCAAAACCCTATTGTACTTCCTTCAATTCATGTTTTAATTAAGTAAGATTATCTTAATCATTCAATATGTCTATGTGTTGTTTAATTCATTATTGTTCTTGCTTTATTTATAACATGCTTGGCTAAAGCTTCTATTGTGTTTAATTATGATTGTATGAAACCTAGGATGTAGATCTTAGTAGTGTTGCTTCTTGTGATGAATATTTATGTTAGGTCTTAGAAAACCAACTTTTGTCTGTATCGTTGTTGATATGTCTAGGAAAACATGATTTTGTAGAAAGGATACCATCGGGTAACAGTCTTCATACTACCTTGCCCCTTATATGGTTGATCTACTCTTAATATATTTCACATGTACTTAGTGTACCCTTAAGGGCCTTGTAATAGTCTTCGTACTACCTTGCTTGTACGTTGCTCTAACGGAATGCTAAGTAGACGATGGGTTCGTGTAATTTGTTCATGACTTAGGAAATAATTACACAGATCATCACAAGTGTGACAAGGCAACAACACTAGGAGTAGTAATCTAGGGAGTAATACATGATTAAATAAACACAGTATTTTATCTTATTGTTATCACCACTAGTTTAGATTATATTTAGTTTAATAGCTAAAACCAAACCAACCTCTCCAATATATGATTTACTTGCTTTCCATAAAACATAAAAATAATCTTCCCTCAACCCTTAGAATTCTGTTAGACCGTGATCAAGCCTTCCCAACCTATTCCTTGAGTGAACGATAACAACCCCCCCAAGTCTTGCCTATACTACTACTACAATGATTAGGTGCTCTGCCTAGGGAGTTGTAAAACTTATTGTTGAAGTCTAACGACGACCGCATTAGTACACTCTCGAACAACAGGCCTAACATTCCTATTATTCTCATTTGGATTTCCATTTCCAACATTTCCATTTCCACCATTTCCATTTCTACCATTTCCATCTCCACCATTTCCATTATCGCCGTCGCTGCTGTTTTGGCTTTGACTTTTAGCCTCGAGAGCATTTGCAGCACGTGTCGCTTCATAAGCAGCTAACGCTTCCTCCACTCGTATATTAACGAGTTCTTACATTGCCTCCGAGGTCATACCAAAATGAGTGATAGTCATGTTCTACAGCACAAGACATAGCACACGGTGAGATTCGATACGGGATATAGCCACTATAAATGGTAAATAAAGTATATAAGAAAATACAATAGAACATATTTTGCCAGAACAAGTAAATAGCAATAAAGACGAACACGCGAGAAAATCAACACAAGCTTTTCATATCATATATAAAGGCATCAGTCGGTTACATTCAACCTATAATGGGGAACTTAATTTACGCTAATACTACTACTAACAATTGGTTCTACTATTAGTCTAAAGTCCTCACACAACATTATGGACGAAAACCCAAACGCCTCACAGTGAATGTCTCCAATCTCCTAAATTGCATCCTGTCATAGTAGCGGAACCTACGGATCTGCCTAAGCTCACTCTCTATAAATCTCACGCGTCGCCGAAACCTACCAGCTCTCGCTCTCTCCATCATCATGGTGCCTCGAAGTCTCGCGTACCTGATCAAGTAAGCTAGCTCTCTCTCCATCAGCAATCAAACTCCTCGCCTCTAACTCTCTTTGTCCTGTCTTAATGTCCTCTATCCTTTGAAGAGGTATCTCTATAACATGCTCATAAATATCCTGTAAACCCTCCTCAACATGCTCCAAATGCTCTACAGCACCGGGCATAAGCATACCATCAAGGATATCAATCCCAGTAACCACATCCACTTTAACCTCTATAGTACCCCTATCATTGGACTCGACCTCATCCTTAACCTCGTCCTCTACATCAACCCTAACATCAACCTCCATACCAATACCTGCATCAACCCCAGCCTCAACATCCCTATCTACTGCAACCTCAATAGTCGTAGGATCAACCTTAATATCTGCCAACACATGAGTCTCAATGTCCTCCTCAACACTATCCTTTGGTGAAATAGAATCCCTAAACCTCTTGCGAGGTGGAAGAAGATCAATACGAGAAGGAACTAAAGGTCTAGTAGCATGGATAAATGAAGTCACGGTCGTAGCAGAGGACCTGCATCTCTTGTGAGATGATCTAGCAGATGACTCGGAAGAAGAATCCCCAGCTAACGACTTAGATGTCATCGGTGGATACATGGTAGATAATGGGGAAGATCTCCAACGAAGACAGGCCTTGGTACACCGTGGAGTCCTAGCAAGTAATGGATGAACAAATCTCGATGGTGTAGATAAATCAGCATCGGTGGTGTCTGGTGGTGTATGTCCGGATAAGGAATGACCCGAAATAGAATGCCCAAATAATGAATGACTTGATGTTGATCCGGAAGTAAAATGATCTAAGTGATGTGATGTGTACCTCAATTCTAAACGATGAGAAGGTAAAGGTCTAACCGACTTCCTCGCGGTCAATGCCCTACATGGCCTACCAGGATGAGTACGGTAAAGTCAACCAATAGGAATGTCCTCCCCGGGTTAGATAAGAATAGCTCGTCGTCGATGAATCCTGAGCTGGGAAACAACAGGTGCAAGTGGAAACTCAAATTATGGCGCAACAATAGCAGATGGTGTGGGTAAAATAGGAGAAGTAGGGATCTCTAGAATAGAAGTACTAGGTGATGATGCTCGTAATGCAACTCTGCTCCTCCATTTAGTAAGCATAGCCTCATGAGGTGTAGGTGATACATGCCTCTCGGGTATCTTTGTATCTGACTCTAAATCGTTTAAACACAAAAAAGGTAAACCATAGGTGTTACAGATACAGGAGGTGGTAAACTCTCTGATGGATCAGCCTTTGACGATGAATGAGTATCAAGCTCGAGCACCCCGACAGGTGAGGCAACTGCAGCCGCCCCCACCTCCGGTTCAACTGGGACCTCAACAGAAATAGAACCGATAAGAATAACTGGCGGAAAAGAGGATCCCACACTCTCGACTGATACATCTGAAGAAATAGAAATAATTGTAGCTGCCATAACCTGCACAAGCAAAAGTTTATATAAATCCTCTTTATATCAAACCATGCAAGGTGCGTGTAATGCAGAAGAAAATAAAGATAGTGTAAAATATAGTCATGGAAAAACTAATCGTATTATAATTATGGAAAAGTACTATATTTAATACTCGTGTACTTATCGATTGTAATTATATACGTAAGCAGGTAAACACGTAGGATCACATACTGGTTATAGACCAGACCTAAGTATACTACCTGGTTCTCTATAACCTTGGCTCTGGATACCAATCTGTCACATCCCCAAACAAGGCCGGGACGAAAACACGTGTCTGGGGGCGTAACGTCATAATATACATCACACAAGATACAAAGAACGACCTCTAAGGGTACGTTTGAAAACCCAACATCGTTGCATTAATTTAAAATAGTTAAGGGTTTACATAAGTTCAAAGATAATATGCGGAAGCGAATAAAAGGTTTTAAAGTTTGACAATGATGTTAACAAAGATAATAATAATTCTTGAAAATCGGTCCAATGCGAGGCAACACCATAAAGCAAGCAAAGACATTCACAGCTAAGCACCTGAGAAAAACATGCAAAAAAGAATTTACTGTTGCGCTAAGCTCATGACACCTAAAGGTATGTGTGTAACACCCCCAAATTGGGTCGCAGCGGAATATGGGTCCGGGGCGTGTTACTTCTCAGATCAACAACACAAGAGATATATAGAACGACCAAAAAGTCGTTTGAAAACGATACATTGGATTTAACAAAGTCATTGTTACATAAGCCCGTAGCTTAACTTGTTCACTTAATCAAATACAAAGATTTTCAGCCCATAACAGATAACAAAATGAAATGCGACAAAATCTTTAATGCAAGACATCCATATCAAAACCACCAATGTATCCATCGCACCTTGTGCTTATTGATCCCCTGAAAAACATTGCTTTAAAACGTCAACAATATGTTGGTGAATTCATAGGTTTGATAAATCATATATTGTAGGACCACAAGATTTCCCCAAGTGTATGATAATGCAACAGATGCAGATATCATATAAATGTAATTACGTTGCTCTAAGCTCATGACACTGAAGCTTGACGTGTATGAATACCAAATTAATGGCCTACATTGCCCGTGATGATGTTCTAACCCGCAACATCCTTTATTCGACATGGTATACGTTCGTTTGTCTAGTGATAGCTAATCACCCGAACGGGGTTGTCAAACCCAATAGATCTATTAATAACATTCGCGCTCACAATTAACAGTTCATGATAATGGGCTCAGATATGGGTTATCGCTACTTAGGCAACACGTAATCTTAACATGAAACTTAACCACTTGTGTCCAATTGTAAAGCATTGCATGTCTTTCACCCCAAAAACTTTGTAAAACAAAAGCATGTAAAATGTGGGGCTATGAACTCACCTTGAGTGAGTAATGTCGAGTGTATCACAATTAACGCGCCACGCGAATTGATCAAATGCAACCTAATTAAATTAAGGTCGTGTAAGTACTGAGTACTTAGTCTAACAACATTGAATATAATCTAATAGTTGTTACATTGTACTATCGTTCGGGCTATCATAATTAAAGAGGTCATGACATGACGTTCGAGGAGTTAGGACACTTTAAATCGTAAATCCAACAACTCGTCGAAACGCCATCCGAAGAGGCCTCATTATGAAACTCCCTAGTAATATAGTACTTTGATAACCACATAATATTCTATATAGCTCAATCACCAACTAATGGTTTTGGTAAAATTGTGTTTAATAAGTTAAAACGTTTATAATTACCGTTTAGTAAAACTGGCGTAACTTTCGCGTTTTAAACCCGATTCTCGCGTTTCTTATGTCCATCTTTTCGTATTAAGACGGGTTATCGATATTTGACATTTTCATAAAGTGCCTAGTCTAGCATAATCTCCATTCACAACTAATCCACAACAAACCACACCTAAAACTAACCTAAATTCCCACAATTCTATGTTGCAACTCTCACTAACTCTCATCTCATCAGACATAATATAACTAGTGAAACAAAGTAACATCATTATTTATAAAATCTTGTTTTATAATCTTTCAAAAATTAAAACACAACATATGAATGTATGGATCTTGAACATATATGAAAGAACATAAGTAGATCACAATAAAAGATTCAAGTCACTTACAAGAATGAAGAACAAGTAGAGAAATCATAAGATCTAAACCCCAAAATACCAGATCTATAAAACCCAACAATAAATCTTAAAACCCTACTTTATAAACTCTTGAAAGACCCTTGAAATCAAAGAACCAATACTTCAAACCACCTTAGACGTTCTTAGAAATGAACCTAGTATACTTGGATCTTGCTAGAAATCAAAGATATAGAAACCCTATAAGGGGTGTTTGTTGGCCGCGAGCTAGGGAGAGGAGGAAAGAGAGATGAGAAATTTTGATAAGGCTTGGAAAATAATAAATGACCTAGTATGTGATATGAGTATGTAATTATAGGCCAAGAGTTAGGGTTTTTAGTCACCACATGACCAAGTAAGCAACCAACACACACGAAAAGTGTGTGTGTATAGCTCGGCCAAAACAACCACAAGGACTATTTGGTTCATTTTTTGGGACCATGGTTCATGTATTAGGTCTTAGATTTGAATTTCAAGTCAAAGGATGCATGAGTCCAACAAAAGATCACATGCTCTAGTCTTCCTTATGTTCTTGTGCATGAGAATGATATTCTCATATGTCACTTTCATACACATGCACTAGTTTTATAAGAGATGCTCTTGTATTTAATTTAGGATTCAAAGTGTTTTGGTTTGGAGGTTTAGGCGTCCAAAATATGACAAGAGGGGGAGGGTGAATGAAATTTTTGATGCTATAATACGAGATGAACGATAACTAAATTTTACACGAAAAGATTTCGGGTTTTCGGGGTTCCGTTAGGTCAAAAAAACGCGAAAAACGTAATTTAAACGTTAAAGCGTAAAAATAAATAGCGGGAGTGATCATAAACTAAGAAACACTTAGAAAAGACAAAATAACTCATATAATATCTAAACTAATTAGAATCCAAAGTCGGAACGCGTCTGATGATGTTTTTCATATTTACACGGGTTAACTTCCCGGTAAACTGCCAAATTCAAACATAACGTACAAAAGTCAAAAATAATGATCGGAAAAGTTTAAAATAATGACATGAAATTTTTGGGGTGTGACAGTCAACAAATCCATCTCCTACACCAACAACTGAAGCAACTACAACCTCAATTCTTGCACTTCCAGATTCTTCATCCCTATTCGGATTCGACCAAAGAGTTTCTGCCTTGGAAAAGGAGCTTTCTTAATTTAAACAAGTTGACCATTCTGCTCAGATCCTCACAACTATCCAAACACAAATTCCTGCAATGGTGGATGACCATCTTAATACAAGAATTGGATATGCTACTCAAACGGCACTCCAGTCATACACGACAGAATTTGAGAAGAAAGCTCAAGCTGAGAAGGAAAGATACATTGATCTCATTGAGAAATCAATAAAAGATTAAGTCAAAGATGAAGTCAAGAGTCAACTTCCTTAGATCCTACTAAAGGAAGTATCTGACTTCGCCACTCCTATGATCCAAAACACCATAACTGAATCACTTAAGAATGTCGTCTTGGCTAAATCTTCTTCTCAACCGACATCTACATACGAGGCTACAACATCACTCACATAGTTTGAATTAAAGAAGATCCTTCTTGACAAGTTGCAGAAAAATAAATCATATCGAGGAGCTAAAGAACAAAGAGACCTCTATGATGCACTGGTCAAATCTTATCAGCTTGACAAATATCTCTTTGAATTTTATGGTAAAACATATTTATTAAAGAAAGACCGTGAAGACAAGGACAAAGATGAAGACCCTCCAGCTGGATCAGACCAAGGGTTAAAGACACAAAAGAAAAGCAAGGATGCAGTACCTTCAAAAGGCTCTAATTCAAAAGAATCAAAGTCAAGCTCATCCAAAGGCACCAAGTCTCAGCTAAAATCATCTGGTAAGTCTGCACAAGCAGAGGAATCAATGTTTAAGGTTGTAGACACCGAGATGCCACATAATCAAGGAAGTAATTTGGGTAACACTGATGATCAACCCAATGTCGAGGAAACTTCAAAGCATGACTGGTTCAAGAAACTTGAGAGACCTCCGACTCCTGATCCTGATTGAAATGCTAGCAAAACAATTGATTTCAGACCACCTCAGACATGGATCAGCAAAATTGCTCATGTAGAAAAGCCTCCTCTGGCCTTCGACGAGCTTATGAGCACTCCCATCAATTTCTCAGCATATGTCATGAATAATTTGAAGATTGAAAATCTAACACAAGAACACCTTGTTGGACCAGCCTTCAATCTACCCAAAGGGACATGCAGAAGTCGAGTGGAACTCGAGTATCACTTTGAAGATTGTTACAAAGCTGTAACCGATCGGCTTGACTGGACTAACCCAGAAGGACATGAATACCCATTTGACCTTAGCAAGCCTCTACCATTAATTGAAGATTAAGGTTTTCAAGTTGTTCCTGCTAACTACTTCTTCAACAACGACCTCGAGTATCTAAAAGGTGGAAGCTCTAGCAGGAAATACACGACTTCTACAACAAAAACCAAGGCTGCTAAATATGATGATATTCAACGCATCAAAGAAATGGTTCCAATGTTATAGAGTCCGGTGAAGGTATTATATGATAGACATGCTGTTTGGGGAACTTCTCACTGAGGTCCTAAAAAAAAATGATTCTATGCATTCGCAAGCCACTGGGTGTCCAAACATGATGTTTACTCCACAAAGAGAATCATTACAGTAACCCATGTTAAAGTTATCAATAGCTCTACAAGTTTAAGGAAGGTTACTTCCCAAGACTTAATCTGCGTGATATTGAAGACACTCTGCTTCTCTTAGATCAAAATAAAATCTCAAATCTTGAAAGATATGACATCTTCGACTTGAATGTGGCATTACAGATGTTCATCGGATGTTTTGTCATTCAGAACCAGGTGTAAGACCTTCAACTGGGAGTCAAAAGATACTAGAAGAAGCTTAATATCACCAAGCATGAGACATTTAGATCCGACATCTCCAACATGACCCCATATACTGCATACAACAATCCTCAAGGAATCATCTATCTAGACAAGCTCAAAAGAAATAGGTTAATGCGCTCGGATGAACTCTACAAGTTCTGTGACGGCACACTCACATCTGTTCGAAGTGTTCTTCATGATATTGCTTCCAACCTGAGGGTGGATTGCCAAAGAGGATATGGAGTAAACTAGACAGGAAAAGATCTCGCATCATGATCAAGGCGATCAATCAGCAGCTCTTTGAAAGAAGGTTAATGAGGAACTTGGATAAATTTATTGGTAGGAGAGATTATGGAGAATACTTCAGGCTTCTTGAATGGACAATATGACTTTGTCATATGTTGTCCTACTCCACAGGTCATTCTCTCGTAATTAATAAATCTTATGAATATGTGAGTATGTAGTGTAGACTATAATTAGGCTTATATAGTGTTTGATTACGAAATTTCAAGAATTTCTTAATAAATTCAAAAAAATTTAAATTAATGTACTTAAACACCATATAATACCCTTAGAAATTAAGGGGGGGCATTAAAATGTTCCTAATACTGCTTGTTAATAATCGAAACATTTTTCTCCCAGAAAGCATTTATATTTAAATCAATTGATATATAAAATATCAAGAGATTTGACATTTTTGATAAGGGGAGAAAAAGTGATTAAAATATATGACTAATTATGTGATTCTATGGACTCAAGTGTGAGCTTCATCCTTCATGTGCTAAACATTTTCGAATATTAATGCACATGTTGAGTGGGAGCATTTCTGAAAAGTAAAATCATCAAGGTACTAAATGTTTTGATTTATATCAACGTACCTTGATTGATCTTTTCAAATAGTTTTAAGGCCGTGAACAATACCAAAAGACAAACCATGCATTTAATTACTTGGAGTTATAAGGTGGTTAGGTATAGGTGTTCGTTCCTACGATCCAGCCAGAACCAGAGGGATCTACCCAGGGACATTCCATTAGTTAGAATAGAAGTCCTTAGGTATGATATAAAAAAAGAGTAAAGTGAGAAAAAGGGAATAATGCCAACTGAGACAGAGCTAGCACTAGAACAAACCCAACAAGGTGTTAGTTATGAAGTCTCGGTAAGCATTGAAGGGGTTGAAGAATGAAAAAGAAAAGTTAAGATAAAGGGTGAAAAGAAAGAAGCCCTCCTTACACTTAAGCAGAAACCGGGTCAATACATATGCTATCAGAAACACTAAGTTGTTGTATGGTATTGAAGACTGTCATCATGTACCTAGTGATGTGAAGCACAACCCTCCCTAGCCACTCAAGGTCTCTTAAAAGACTCTTGTTTCATTTCTCATGGAGATTACATGCTTTTCTATTAACTTTCTCACTCTGAGTTAGTTGGTATTGAAAAGGTGGCAGTCCGCTCCAGCCTCCGATTACTAAAACTAAATGTGCACTATTAAGTCTAGAGCTAAAAGAGATCATCCATAAATATCACTAGAGCACTATTCAAATATATTTGTTGCTCAAACACTGTGAAAACAAGTAATAACTTAAGAGTCATACGCATTATCCTTGTGATTTTGCCAGAACATCAGAGTGATACGAAAGTAATCACAATAACGATGGAAATCCTTCTAGAGCCAACATCAAACAAGCTTTGTGGTAGGTGACTTGTGAGATCATATATGGATCAAACTTGTGACACTGGATATCGATTCGGTCCAGACTATGAATTGATGATTGATGAATTTGAAATGCTTAAAACTCTTGATGTGTCATAAAAACACTTTAGCAAGTGACACATCGATTAATTTTTCAAATCAATTTTTATTTCAATCGGTGAGATAGTAACTCGCTGGTTTACTCTTATCGTAATGTCTGCTTTGAGATGTTCCGGTAATGAAAACATGCTGAGTACGATGAATCTAATACATATGTGTTAGAAAGATTCAATACTTCAGCTGGAAATCCTATTAAGGATATTCTTCTTAAATTGAATCTACCTGATCACAGGTCTATCCTTATGGATTCAAAGGTTACTCCAACCAAACACGAGCAAATGACAAAGCCATATTCGTCCCCCCAACTTTATTGCTAACTGTTTTATTGCATATTCACATAAAGATAGACATGGAGGTACCTGGTTCCAACTGACTCAAAGATTCATAGCCACATGCTCATACTTCATCGGCATTTATAAAGACAATATGAAAGCTCAAGTACATGTTTCAAGACTTTTGCTACTCTGATACTGCACGTCCTTCTTGAAGCGACAAAGTGTTAAAGTTAAAGAACTTCAAGCTTTCAAAGAGCATGTCGGTCCGAAGGTCACAAGTATACAAGATAGCAAAAGATGACAAGTTGATGATAAGAAATTATGATTGGTTGATCATCTCAAGAAGCTAAAGATCACTTACAAGTCAAGCTTAAAGAAACAAGCTCAAGCCTAAATTCAAAAGTTCACTCCAACATATCACACGTTAATCATTGAAGTTTAAAGACTACGAGCTCAGAGACCGAAGACAAGCATAGTATGCTAGGATTGAGTGTTTGTAAAATGGAGTGACCTCCCTTAGGGGGAGATTGTTAAGAATATGAAAAGTATCGATCACTTTCATAATATCGTAAGATAGGCTCGTAGTATAGTTTTTGAAACCTAGATAAGGTAGAAAGGCCAAGGCCCATGGAGAGCTCATGCTCAAGCCTTTGGTCGGCAATATGATGTATTTATAACCCTCTTTATGCCTTGGAGAGGGTTGGTTGTTCACTTTTTCATTACATGTTAATCTAATATTTCTCTCTTCATTTATCTCTCTAAAAGTGTTCATCCCTCCACTTTCTCTCTCTAGTTCTTTGCTTATTTGATTGTGAGATTAGATATATCTTATATTTTACATGTCGCTCACACTATGGGAGTATATTAGATGATAAAGATTAGTCGGCTTAACCCGCATGTGGGCTTAGGGTCCATTAGGATTTAATAATGTCTATGTAATTGGCTTTATAAATAGTCATCAATAATATGCATAATACCCAGGGTTTTAATTATTCAACAAACTTTAGTCATAAAAATTAGGGGTCGCCACTAAAAAGACACTATGTGTTATAAGTGTGATAAAATGTTTCGAAACATCTTAGAACCCGAATTGAATCATATATGATCTCTACGATATTAGTTAGTCTTATCTATGATATGCGCTCAGTTATATCTAGATTATTGGTAGTTATTTAGCTGCATAAGTGATTGTGTACACATATCAAAATTAAGGGCACGATATGGAGATGACACATATATCAAACCTCATTTTAGCTTATAATTCAGAAATGAAAACATTGAAACTAAAGGAACTTAATTATCATTTATGCATTTATGATCGAACACAATGCTAAGGAGATCAACCACCACTAGCTAATGCCAAGACTTAAACAACGAGCACTTTTAAAACTTAATCCTAAAACCATCTTAAGAAAACCACTCTAAACACCATCTTTAACTAACATTGATGGATTTATTGGAAGGTTAATAATTCCTTGATTTTCATTAACAAACAACCAAATATATACAATTGCAAAGAGGATTCTAGACTATCATTCGGGCTAGGCCTAATACATATACATGGGCCTATTACCAAATAATAATATATATGATACCAATATATATCAACTAATACGCCCCCGTAGTTGGAGCGAGAGGAGGCCATATGCTCAAACTGGATCTAAAGTCTTCAAACAAAGCCGAAGGCAGTCACTTGGTGAAAATATCAGCATATTGATAATGAGAAGGCACATGTAGAACTCTAACCTAACCAGCAGTAACCATATCTCGGACAAAATGAATATCAATCTTAATATGTTTTGTCCGTTGGCGTTGAACAGGGTTAGCAGACATGTAAATAGCACTAACATTATCACAGTAAACTAGAGTGGCAGTCAATAGAGGAGAATGTAATTCACGAAGTAAATTATGAAGCCATGAAGTCTCTACTACAATGTTAGCAACACCCTGGTATTCTGCTTTGGCACTAGAGCGGTAGAGAGTGTGGTAACGTTTAGAGGACCAAGATAATAAATTATCACCAAAAAATACACAATATCCTGAAGTAGACCTGCACGTTGATGGGCAACCCGCCCAATCAACATCTGTATAACCAACCAGAGAGGTAGTGGAAGATGCATATAAGTGAAGACCAAAATCCAAAGTACCTTGAACATATCAAAAAATGCGTTTGAGAGCAGCAAAGTGTGACTCCAGCGGATCATGCATATAAAGGAAAATTTGTTAAACTGCATAAGATAAATTTGGATGAGTAAATGTGAGTTACTGAATTCCTCCTGCAAGGCTGCGATATAAAGTAGGATCCTTAACGACCCTGTCCGGACCTAGTTTGGACTCCGTATCAACTGATATCCGAGAAGGGTTACATTTAACCATGTGAGCACGCTCAAGAAGTTGAAGAGCATACTTTCGCTGAGATAAAAATAGAACTGTATAGTTACTCACAACAGAGATACAAAGAAACTAATTAAGTGCCTTAAGATCAGTCATGTCAAACTCACGATGTAAATAGTCTATAAGATGCTGAAGCAGTGTTGTAGAAGAAGCTATAAGAATAATATCATCCACATATAAAAGAAGATAAGTAACATGAGAACCATGCTGATAAATAAATAATGAAGAATCACAACGGCTATGATAAAATCCAGCCCGTGTGGCATAACCTGCAAAATAATGAAACCAAGCACGAGATGCTTGTTTCAGTCCATATAAAGATCTCTGCAAATGACAAACATGATTAGGGTACCAAGAGTCAACAAAACTAGGAGGCTGATGCATGTTCACAGTCTCAAATAAATCACCGTTAAGAAAAGCATTCTTAACATCAAGTTGGTGAATTTGCCACTTACAAGACATGGCAAGGCTAAGGACCATGCAAATAGTAGCTGGTTTCACAACCAGACTAAAAGTCTCATCAAAATCAACACCAAGTTGTTGACTACTGCCTTTAGTAACCAAACGTGCCTTATAGCGACTAAAAGTACCATCGCATGAAACTTATGTTTAAACAACCACATAGAGCAAACTAGGTTAGCACCAGGGGGCCGCGGTACAAGAATCTAAGTACCATTTTTAACTAACGCGTTATACTCATCATACATAGCATTACACGAATGAGGATCTTTTAGAGCAAGAAAGGGAGATTTAAGGATAAGAGAAATTAACGACGTATGGAGAGATAAACGAGTGACAGGTTTGCCAATGTACGATTAAGACATAGTGAACATTTGGTGAGTTCAAAGGGGTTCATTAACATGATGGAAGGTTTGATCCGAAGGGTCATAGGTGGGCTGAGGTGTGATAGGTGGATTAGTGGGGTGATGGGCTACTGGAGGTGGGCTGGTGTGAGCTAATAGGCTGACATTAGGGGTGTGATGTAATGGGTTAGCGATGGGGCTGTTTAGTGTTGACTCTGGTTGGGTTGGGCAGGTGTTGGGGGTTCGGTATGTAAATGGAGTCTGGTGGTGCTGGGTGTTGTAGGCTGTGACGGATGTTCGGGCTATAGTGTGGGAAATGAGGAACGGAAGTAGTCCCCCCCCCCCCCCCAAGAATATAAAAAAAAATAAAAAAAAGAAAATCTAGACTGTTGGGTTTGTGATTGGTTAGTAGGATAATAAAGTTATCAGTGTGTGGTTTATGATTGGTTTATGAGAGGAGAGGGAATAGGGTCGAGAAACGTATATGATGATGGGAAGGAGAGTGTCATGGAATGATATGGGAATTGGGTTTCATCGAAGGTGACATGGCAAGAGATAAGAATTTTATGTGTTTCAAGGTCAAGGCAACGGTAACCCCGATGGTAAGCGAGAAAGCCCAAGAAAATACATGGGGTAGCATGTGGTGCAAGTTTGTAAGGCGAGTGAAGGTAAGGATAATAAAGGTATCCAAAGATGCGTAGACAGGAGTAGTCAGGTTCTTTTTGAAAAAAGTCTTCTGAAGGGGATTTCATTATTGATAGCGGTTGAAGGGATAAGGTTAAGGAGGTAAGCGGCCATATGAAGGGCCTCGACCTAAAAGAACGAGGGTAGGTGTGCTTGAAAAAGGAGCGTACGTATGACATTATTGATGGTACGTATCATCCGTTCAGCTTTACCATTTTGTTGAAAGGTTTTTGGGCAAGAGAAACAAAGTTGAATGTCGTGGTTTGCAAAGAGTGTATGGAGTTGGTTATTGTCAAACTTACCACCATGATCACATTGGAAACTTTTTATTTCGCATTTAAACTGGTTTTTAACTTAATTACAAAAATGCAAAAACTTGGCAAACATGTCAGATTTATTACGAAGAGGATATATCCATAAATAGTGAGAAAAGTAATCGAGAAAAAGGACATAATATTTAAATCTACTTGAACTAATAATAGGAGAAGTCAATAAATCTAAATGAACAATATCAAAACAATGTTTAACAATAGAATCCAAACTATAGAAAGGAAGCTTCACATGTTTGCCAAGTTGGCAAGCATGACAAACATGGGGGATTTTTCTTTATTACATGAAATTAAATGATGCGAAATAAGAGAATGTAGCACTTCATCATCGGGATGACCGAGACGTTTATGCCACGTGGAGAAACTGGTAGAAACAAAAGCAGTAGGGATAGTTGACGGCTTGGTCACTAGGTAGAGATCGCCCAAGCTGTCACATCAAAGGAGGATATGACGAGTTAAGAAATCCTTCACAGAAAACCAAACGCGTCAAATTCAATAGTATATTTATTATCCCTAGCAAATTGACAAACATAAATGAGATTTTTAATAATATTGGGAGTGACAAGAACATTATGATGGTGTAAGGGGCGATGAATAGATGGAATAATGCTATGTCCAGTGTTGGTAACAAGAATGGGATTACTGTCACCAAACATGTACAGATGGGAATAAATGTTTATTAAAAAAATAACTTAAATTACTTGAAATAGAATTTAAATGAGAAGAAGCACCTGTATCCATGTTCTAAGTAGGGTCAGATAATTTCATAGTGCTAAACGCACCCGGCAGCGAGGTCGGCTAAGATAAAGCAGGGCCGAGTATTCCTTGGGATACAGGTTGGGCCGAGTAAACAAACTGTTAAGGTGGTGTGTATGGGTCCGGGTATAGGGGTTGGGCCGGGTTTGGTGTAGTGGTGTAGTGGGCTACTGGAGTGGGGTAATAGGCACCAACCTAGCGCGGTGTGTATTGGGCTGAGGCGGCGTAGGCTGGAGAGGGGAAGTGGGCCGGTGTGGTTGACTGGGCCAGGCGAGCCTGGTAAACATGGCTAACAGCAGCCGGTTGATATTGGATGTGAGCAAAGGCTCGACCAAAGTTCCCTGTATTCGTTTTGTTGGTTAAACCCGCTCTATATCGGTGATCGTAAAGATTTTACGATTTAGGGTGTGTGTTGGGGTTACCTTTGTTGTCAGATGAAGAATATGCCAAGAGGATCATTGGAGACAATGAGCTACTTTCAAAAGTGGTAGATTCACCAGCTTGATCATTGATTGTTGATTCCTTTAAAAGGAGCATGTTGCGTATTGTGTCAAAAGTAGGAAGAGTTTCACGATGACGTATGATTTCAACAAGGGTAGCAAAACGTGAGTCGAGGCCATTAACCGTATAGATTACCAAGCTCTTCTCGCTTACGACGTAACCAAATTTTTTAGCCTATCCGCCATAGACTTAATTTTTGTGCAATATTCATTAATAGTCATCTTTCTGATCGTAATTGAACAAAGTTCATTATCAAGATTTATGGTCCTATCATCCTTATTATCATGAAATAAGTCTTTCATGTGATCTCATAAAGCTTTTTCATTACCTGGTGTAGGGACAACTTGTTCTTGAAGGGAGTCACATAGGGATCCAAGGATCCACATCTTGATGAGATCATCAAGGTTGCACTACTCCGGATTAGTAAACTAGGTTTCTTCTTCCACATGAGATTTAAGACCAAGACTACCGAGATGAATTATGAAAAAAGAACTCCAAGAATTGTAGTTGTGTTTTCCAAGATCCAATTTAATGGAAACCTTGTTGGCTATGCTAAAAGAGATTAGTTTATCGGTTGAGGTGAGTGGAGGATTGGGAGGAGGAGTATCTTTCACGGCCATGATTGCCAATCTTAAGGATTAGGTTTTTTTTTGTTGAAGAGCGGCTGAGAGGGAGGATGAATAAAGGTTTGGGGAGAAAAATTAGGAGAGAAATATTACTGGCTCGATACCATATTAGAATGTTCATAATTCCTTGATTTGCATTAACAAGTAACCGAATATATATAATTACAAAGTGGGTTCTAGACTCTCATTCGGGCTAGGTGTCACACCCCAACAGCGGCGGAAACACGAGAATGTGACATAATGATTTACATTGCACATGATACAAGATCATACCATACATTTGTTTACAAAAGATTATTTACAAAAGTTTACAATTTCGCACCCTTGGAAAATGTCAAACAATTGTATTAAAAAAACTCCTAACTTGTCCTCGACTTTGGTCCCCAATAGTCCTTAGTTACCTAATGTCGGTAACCCGTAATCACTTTACTTCATACTTTGTAACACGAATTAAACAAGAAAAATAGATGGAAGATATGTAGAAGTTTAGAGAGAGAAACAAGAGAGAGAAAGTAGAGAGAAAATGAGAATGGTTGATTAACTAGTGAAAATTACAATGAGAACCAACACCCTCTCCATCCTTAGAGAGGGGTATTTATAGTTAAACCATAAGGCTTACACGCCAATGGTATTTCTACGGGACGGGCTCAGGGTTACTTGGGCTTACGCCTGATACACGTGACCGATTAGCTTACATAAATGAGTCCGTTTACCCGTTCTAGCCTATTAAAACATTACATAATTGAATGACCGAGACTTAATATTCTTAATGAATGAACTTCCTTGTTCGACTCAATATTTGAAGCTAACAGTCTCCCTCGAAGTGAGTTCATTGCGACACTCCTTCATGAGATCAATGAGATTGATTTTGTCGTTAAGCTCTTGTAATCTTTGTCTCTGTCTACATTGTAGGCTTGTTCCTTCATGCTGTGTGATCTTTGATCTTTAGCCTTTGTCATTGTCTTTCGACTTCGTCTTTATGTCCAAGATTTTTAAATCTTTATCCTTCAGTCTTGATCGTCTTTGTCGCCTTACAATCTTGTGTCTTGACCAACATACTCATACTTTGCATCATCTTGAAAGCTTTCTAATAATCTCCCTTGAAGCTTGGTTTCTTAGGAGTTATCTTTAATATTAGAGTTTGCGGAAGTCTTTGTCTTTAATTCTTGAGCTTTCATGATTCTTGAATCTTGATGTTTATAGTATGTCTTTGTAGTTTGAGCATGAACATGTGGTAATGAATCCGACTTCAGCTGGAATGGGATACCGCCACCACCGTATAACCTGCAAGTTTACGTTAGTGATAATCGACAGATATGGACAAGAGTGTCTTTGTCACTTTGTCGAATAAGGTTGCAATAACCATGGTTCCCCATTAATCAGTATAAATACTGCTCGTGATCAGATAGAATTCAAATGAATCTTCTTGATAGGGTTTCACAGCTGCACTATCCATTCTCGTTACCGGAGCATCTCAAAGCAGACAACACGGTAAGAGTGAATCAGATAGTTACTATCTTTCTGATTAAATCGTCAATTCATTTACTGGAACAAGTTTGATTCACATTGAATCGCACCATCATTTCTTTCCAGTTGACACAAGTTTGATTCATATAGAATCGCGCAAGTCACCTACTAAGAGCTTGTTTGATGTTGGCTCAAGAAGGATTTCCATCTTCAATGTGAATACTTTAGTATCACTCAGATGTTCTAGCAAAATCACAAGGATAATGTATATGACTCTTGTTAACAGCTCGTGAACTTATTGGTGTTCAACAAGTGTTTTTCATGGAATGTGTCCTAATGAGATTTATTTTATTGATCTCTTGGCTCTAGACTCGATTAGTGCGTTTTGATTTTAGTAATCAGAGGCTGGAGCAGATTGCCACCTATTCAATATCAGCTAACTCGGAGTGAGAAAGTCAATAGAAGTCGTGTGTATCTTCGTGACAAATGAGACGAGTTTCTGTTGTTAGAAACTTGAATGGCTGGGAAGGTTACATGATGTAAACATAGATAGAGATGGCATTAATAGAGTTTGCGTGAGCTCGTTTACTTTAGAGATGCAAGTTACGTTGCATAATGAGATAAAGGAAAAAAATTCCCTGTAAGAAGGTGATATATTTATTATAAGATCGGATATTACAGTTACATCTAATTTATCGAATGGATAATTACATTGATCAAAATGGTAGGTTGTTATAGTCTCCCTTCCTTAAAATAAATCTCGTCCCGAGATTTAGTTGGATGCCGGAGTGATGTTTGAAAACAGATGTGGATACTTGGCACGAATTTGATCTTCGAGTTCCCATGTAAATTCTAGTCCTCTTTTAAAGTTCCATCTTACTTTGATTTAGGAATACGACTTTGTTTCGGTTGCTGACTTCTCGATCATAATCTCCACTGGTTCTTCCACATGTTGAGTTTGTATCGAGCGAAGCTTTTCATTGGATTGACAAGGGATTCGTCAGATAAGGCATTTCTTTAGATAGAAAGTTGGAAGGATTGTGGATATTACTGAGCTCTTCAGGAGCTTAAGTTTATATGTCACTTGACAATCAGTTCAAGGATTTTGAATAGGTCCATGTAGCGGGGATTAAGCTTTCCTCATTTCTGAATCGGGATATGAACCTTTACGAGGTGATTACATTTCAACTAACACGATCTCCAACTTGTAATTCTTAAGGCTTTCGCCTGACTTAGCGTTAACTTCTTTGCCGATCTCTTGCACGCCTGCTAGCGTTGTCGAAATTTTGCACATTTTTCAGTGGTTTCATGGATTATTTCTGGTCCTGTAAGTTGAACATCTCCAACTTCGGCCCAGCAAACAGGTGATCTGCATTTTTGACCATAGAGTGCTTCAAACGGTGATGCCTTAATTACTGCTTGATAACTGTTGTGGTAATAGAGAATATCCACAATGGCAGTGTTTTTCCCATCTTTTCCAAGTCTAAACCACCAGGCTCGAAGGCATGTCTTCGAGTGTTTGGATGGTTCTTTCACTTTGTTATCGGTTTTGGGTTGATAGTGTCGTCTCATGTCTAATTGAGTACCCGGCACTTTGTTGTGATTGCCGAATCTGGATGTGAATGACTGTCATGGTCTCGAGATGATAGTATTGGCACCCATGCGGGAGATTATATCTTTGATGCACAAACCTGGTAAGTGGTTTTCCATACTATCGTCTCTCGGGTGGTATGAATTGTGCGGATTTTGATAGATGATCGACAATGACCCTGAATTGTTCCTGTCCCGCTTGATGTTTTAGGGAAGTTTTGTGACTAAATCCATTGTTATTCTTTCCCACTTTCAATAGGAATCTCTGGTTGTTGAACTAGTAAGCAGAGAATTCTGGACATTTCTGCCTTAACTTTAGAACATGTCAAACATTTGCCAACATATTCAGCGATGATTGCTTCATGTTTGGCCACATAGGACTTTCTTTAGATCTTGATACTTTTGTCAGAACACGGGTGTATGGAATTATTTTGTTTTTGCGATTTTCATGCATGTTCAGTCCCCCAGATTTACCAACGAGTGGTAACCAGTTATGGATCTTGATACAACGGGTTCCATCAGGACGTACTTCAAATGCTTTGTCCATCCCTCGTAAGTTCTCAGCTTTGATGTTTTCTTCCTTGAGTGCTTCAGTTTGAGCTTCAAGGATTTAGTATCAATTTTGGGTGAAGGAGTAGAGGATCAATGATTGATTTCAGAGTGGTTTGATTTGTTCCTTTTCACTTAAGCATTGTGCTATGACATTTGCCTTTCCAGGGTGATAACTAATCTCACAATCATAATCTGCAAGCAATTCTAACCAACGGCGTTGTCTCATGTTCAACTCTTTCTGATCAAGGATATGCTAAAGACTTTTATGATCAGTGAACACAGTACATTTGGTGCCATACAGATAGTGTCTCTAAATTTTAAGAGCGAACACTACTGCTCCTAATTCGAGATCATGAGTGGTATAGTTTTCTTCATTAGGCTTAAGTTGTCGGGATGCATATGCGATAACCTTCTCTCTTTGCATTAACACTGCTCCCAGACCTTGATAGGATGCATCACAGTAAACAACAAAATTTCATTTCTTTTGGTAATGGCTAAGATAGGAGCTTCACATAGCTTCTGTTTTAGTTAGTTGGAAAAGCCGATTCTGGTCTCGGCCCCAGATCATACTTCTTGTTTTTCTAGGGTTAATCAAAGTTCAAAGACTTTGCAATCTTCGAAAAATCTTTATAATCTACGATAATTAGCCGGAAGTCTTAAGAAATTGTTTGTATTTCTATGGGTTGTAGTAGGAGATGTCAATTCTTAACTGCATCAATTTGGCATTCGGGTGTCAACAGGAAAGTCCTTGGACTATTAATTAAGTGTCCAAGAAATTGCACCATGTGGATCCAGAAATCACACTTGAAGAACTTGGCATACAACTTCTCTTTTCTGAGTAATTCTAAGATTATTCTCAGATGATTTGCGTGTTCTTCTTTGTTACGAGAGTATATGAGAATATAATCAATGAATCCATATTACAATTTATCCAAGTTTGGTTTACACACACGATTCAGAGATCCATGATTACAGCTAGTGCTCGTGAGATAAACCAAATGGCATATACTTGAAATTTATAGTATCTGTATCTTGTTCTGAAAGCAGTCTTAGGAATATCTTCATCCCTCACTCTCAGTTGATGATAACCTGATCTTAGGTCAATTTTTGAGTAGACACTCGAACCTTGAAGTTGGTCGAATAAGTCATCGATTCTGGGTAATGGGTAACGATTATTTACAGTAAGTTTATTTAACTCCCAATAATTGATACACATTCTGAAGGTTCCGTCATTTCTTTTTAACTAATAAGACAGGAGGCTCCCCAGGGTGAAGTACTTGTCAGTTAAAACCTCGGTTGACAATTTCTTTGAAGTTGATTAGATAGTTCTGCCTATTTCTGAAGAGATAATCTATAAGGTGCGTGGGCTAAGGTGCCGCTCCATGGAATTCGATCGATTTGAATTCTCTGGCGATCGAGAGGGGAAGGCGGGCTAGGATCATTCATGGAAAAACTTCTGGGAATTCTTTGACTACTAGGATATCTTCCAGTCGTTCTTAGTCTTTGGCTTCTTCTTCTCCTACTTGGGTCATGAAAACTGACACTTCAGGTTATTATCATTCTGGTTTTTATACTCAAGATTGGAGATTTAGTCGGGGTCTTACTTTGGTACCTTCGATGATCAAAAGTTTCATCGTAATAGGAATGTGAACGACAGCACTAGGTATAGGAGATGGTTTGGTAACTGGGTAGAGGTCTCCCGAATTGTCACATCTGAGAAGGATATGACGAGCCAAGAAATCCTTTGCAAAGAAATCAAATTCATCAAACTCAGCAGTACATTTATTATCTCTAGTAAACTGAGGCACATAAATAAGATTTTTAATTATGTTAGGAGTAACAAGAACATTATGAAGATACAAAGAATGACTAAGTGTGGGCAAGATGCTATGGCCTGTGTTGGTGATAGGAATGGTTTTCTCGTCACCTACGCGAACAGAAGGATATAAACAATTTTTATAAACATTACTTAAATTACTTGAATGGGAGTTTAGATGAGAAAACGCACCCGTATCCATATTCCATGTTAGATCTTCGAATGTCACGGTGGAGAAAGCATTAGGTAAGTTCCAACGGTTTTGTTATGTTTTTGTGTTGCATGTTCGTATCAATCGTGCCATACCGGTGGTACTATTATAATTTATATTATTATTGTTCACCATATTATCAATATACCAACGATAAACTACACTTCTGTAGAAATCAAAACAAAATAATAGAACGTACTTTGTAGAAATCGAATCAAACTAATACCATCGATAAATAAAACGTACCCAATTTCTTAACCAATCAATTGAATAATTGATACAAAACCAAATGTAATAAGTTAAGATGGATGCGTACTTGTAGAAATTGAAACAGACTTGACCAATCAATTAACAATTGATATAAAACCAAATCGTAAGTCTATAATAGCTGCTGTATTTAGTTGAAGAAAAGAAAAAGAAGGGTTTTGAGATATTAGAGAAACACAGGCGTGTATTGAAGGAGATTTGGGAATGAGATTTAGAGAGATTTTAAGAGAAAATTAGATGGCTCTGATACCATATTGGTTTTATAATTTGCCTGATTTCTCATTAAACCAATGTTCACAATATATAAGTTTTAAAGGTGGGCTAGGCCTATACAAAATAAATAAAGCCCAATACATAATAATCATCGACTAACATATTAAAGGATAAATAGGCCTAAGCCCGGTTTATGGATTTAGGGTATCTAGGATTTTCACCATTATAAATGATGGCTTAATAATACATAACATATACGGGTTTTCAATGTCTAACATGGTATCAAAGACCAAACCTTAACCCTCTCCTCAATTATCAAATACCGACCAATTTCCACCATTTCAAAATCTATTAAAAAATTGATTTATGCACCAGCATTAGAGAATATGATAAAGCAATAATATGCACATGACATCGACAGCGGTGAAGATGAATTTTATGACAAAGTATTCAAAGGCGTTCTCAACAAATATAAAGCCAACATGCACAATTATGATTATAATACTAATAATGTTGATGTTGTCCAACTGATGAGAAGATATCAACCTTATAACGATTATCAAAATCGATACACCAATGATGACAACAAGCTCACTGATCTCAAGTTCTTTAGCTCTTTTGATGACGACTTTGATAATTCCGATTTCCTCTAGATTCATCATTATCATTGGTTACATACTTTTTTTTGTTCCTTGGTCTTCTATTTTGGCATGTCTCGTTATATATAAAAAAACTGATGCTATCGCTATTGAGAAAAAAAATACATTGTTGTTATAAATATTTATTTATTATGTGGCTATCCATATTCTGTAACGTTTCAAACACTATGACTCACTAATGGTTATACTTAATACATTGATGATTATAGGCTTATATATAGGGTCTTGTATATATTGTAATGGAATCACTCTCAATGAAATGCAAGTCTCGATTCTCTTTACTTTCTTCTTCTTTTATACATTAGTTATATGTGTTGCTATTAGGTCGTTGTTTCACAACACGTTATCAACATGCATTGTCTCAGGTGAAAGAATAAGAGGAAGGTACGACTTGAAACCCTTACATGGTGGTGGTGGTATTTCAAAAGATATCTAACTGAAAGAACAATCTGGTGGTTTGAACGTGACATCATGTTGAGTTAAGTTTTCTCTTTCACTTTGATTAATTACCCGTGTTTGTTTTTAGGTGTTACCATTTTCTATAAATTAAAGCAAGAGACATACATCTTACTGATGTGAATAAAAGTTGTTACAAAGAATAAAATATCTCAGTGAATTGTCGAATTTCTTATGAATCACGCTGCGATGAAAATTTCAATACCTCATAGACAATTATCGATTTTCAATCAAATAGTTCATCGACGAATAAATATTCTAGCCTTTTGTTTGGTTATAAAGTATCATTTCCTTTTGATATGTTGTTAACTTTACTATATAATGATTTATTTACATAACTCAATCAAGTTTTAAGCTATATTAAAATTTTATAATCTTAACTTTATTGAAACTTTATCTAAGTTGTGACCACCATATGTATAGGATTAGTTTTTTGTTTTCACGTGACACACAAAATATGCATCATTAAAATAAGATCAAAACTTTACCCATTCAAAAAATTATAAGCACTACGAGTTAACGTATGAAGTTTACTTAAATGCTTACGTATCGAGATTGATATATATATATATATATATATATATATATATATATATATATATATATATATATATATCAATCGTATTAATATAGATATATATATAATATGATATATATATATAATTTCAACGAGTGATGATCTATGCGGTGATAGATATATTCACTTTGTACCCTAGTCTATGTGATTTTTATCTTGTTGAGTTGTGATTATTATCTTTTTGATTCTAGTTTAAAGTACAGGTACTTACTCTCTTTAATTTCTTAGATATTTGAAAACATCCTTAAAAACAATTCTTTTCTATGTTGGCCATGAACATGTCATGCAACATATATTTTACCTAATCATTATATTTTATGTAAAATCATAGAGTTGGTTTATTTCTATCAGTATATATGTATAAAATGACTAAAGTTTTGTACCTAACTTTACAAAATAGTGAAATTTTAATGAGATATGTATAACACCCGCATTTTTACATATAGCAGCAGAAGCTAATCTAGGGTATTATTTCATAGTACAACAATCATAATCATAGAAAATAACTCGAAAGAGACGTTTTTAAAAGATAAGTTATTATTCATTATTTTATCAGAGTTTTTACAAACACATGTCCCAAAATCTACATGAAAACATAAAGTTTGAATAATAATAGTTTAGCCATCTTCAAGTCCGTGCCACTCCGTGCCATAAGATGTTGTTGCCTGAGATAAACATGCTAAAAAGTCAACACAAAGGTTGAGTGAAATTCATAGGTTTATAGTAAACAGTTTTGAATACAAGCTCAATAGTGGGTTACGTTGTTATACACCCATAGTTTGTAATAATTACAACACATACAATTATCATGAAAAATAGTATTATTGCCCTAAGCTCATGACACCGAAACCTTAGGTTAAATAATCACAAATAATTGCCCCAACGGGTATCTTTGCCAAAACACCCGTAAAGTTATTCAAATGTGTGCTATTGGTTACCGACAGTATAGGTACACCAACGGGGAGTCCAGTCCTAAATAGATCTATTCACAGCATTCGCGCTTACCCCGACGAGTAATTAACGGTTCATGATAGTGGGGACTTAATGGCAAAAGTAGGGACTTAGGCAATAATGTATCAGGATAGCATACAGAAAAATACTTGCATTCATGGTTTATAGCATGTATCCCCCTCGCGGGTTTATGAAACATTTAAAAGATTGAATGCGAGGATATGAAGTCACCTTAACAGTACAGGGAAATCTGATTGATGGAAAAATTATATGAAATGAAAGTAATGGCTTCGTCACACAACCTGGGTAATATGTCAAGTCTTAGTTTGATTGGATATGTTTTATGTCATAATGAAAAATCATTTTGATTGGATTTATTATGGAAATATCGTATCACTGTTTGGGCCATCATAATTCAGAGGTCATGTAGTAAACGTTCAAGGAGCCAGGACACTTTAAATCGTAAATCCAGCAAACTTGTCAAAACGTATACCCAAATGAAACCCTTTATATGAAGCTCCCTAGTAATGTGATACATTATAGTTTTAAGTTTCTTCAAAAGCTAGAATAATTTATATATATTTTTATAATTAATATAAAAATATAATAATTTATAAGTTTGCAAAATTGGCAATATATACCCCTGGTTTATAAACTTTTACAAGTTTAGTCATTTATATATAAAGTACATATAATTTAAACCTTTAACTTTGAAACTTGGAAAAATAGGTCCTTATAGTTATAACTTTAAGAAAATGACATTTTTAGCCCCTTTAGTTATAAATTTCAGAAAGTTACGATATATACCCCTATGCATGGAAACTTTTGCAAAACAAGTCCAAAAAGCCATGCAAGGTTATTTTAAGATTCCAAATGATATTTGCAGGTTATAGCTTATTAGTATAAGCTAAAATAAGATGTTTTAACGTAACAAAAGTTTAGAAAAAGGATTCGTTAGCTAGAAAATCAAAACGGGTCATTTTTAGGGTTTTTATCAAAAACACATGGGTTTGAGGATTCAAAGCTTCAAACAAGAGTTCATATATGATCTTAAGAGTATTATGAACATTATTGTACAGAATATAAGCTTATGGAACAAGATCTTAGGCTTACTTGAGCTAAAATGGGTCGAAATAGGGTTTTCGGGTTCGTACGCCTAGTAACGACTTCAAGGCTTTGTTTTTCTTGATTCTTGGCTTCTATTCTGAGCTTAGGGACTTCTCTTGATCTTCTATTGCTGCTATGGAAGGCTAGAATTCCATTTGAGGGTATGAGATGAGATGTGTGGGATGAAATGAAATGAAAGGGGTGTTCGGCTATTTATAGCCTTCAAGGAGCCTTAGTGCCCAAGTTTACTCATTTGATTAGTGTCAAGGCTACCTTAGCTGAATCATGGAAGCTAGAATGATGAGTAGGAAGAGCTAGAAGTGTAGCATTGCAAGGTGGAAGTGTTTTTGGAGGTGGAAGTGTTTTTGGGGTGTTTGTGTGGTTCGGCTAGAAAAAGGAAGACAAGGAGGTGACAAGGCCTCCTTGGTGACCAAGTATTGAGTTTAAGGTGCTTGTAAGCTGCTATGAGATATAGTAGCTTAGTCATAGAGGTGTTAGGGTGCTTGGTTGGGTTTAAAATGGGTAGAAATGGAGGGAAATGTGTATCGGGTTGGATTAGGGCTCATTTAGGGTTTTTAGGGTTTAATTTCGAGTTAGGGCTAGGGTTTAGGATAGGTTAAGGTTTAGGATTAGTGTTAGGATTATGGTTTAGTGTTTAGGATTAGTGTTTAGGGCTTAGTTTTAGGTTTTAGGGTTTAGTTTTAAGGTTAAAGTGAAATTAGGGTTTAGGGTTTTGTTTTATGGTTTAGGGTTTTAAAACATGGATTAGGGTTAAGATTAGGGATAGATTAGGGTTTAGGAGTCATGAATTAAGTACTTGTACCTTGTGCTAAAGTGGTGTAAAGTTTAAACATGGTTTAGGAGCTTAAATGACCTAATTAGGTTTTTAGGTATTATTGACTTGTACATTGAGCTTAAATGAGTTGTACATTGACTTGGAGGGAAAATATGATTCAAATATGGTGCATTGTATACTTGTACATATGTTTGAATGCTTGTTTTGAAATAACGTTTTGAAAAGTACGTTAAATAGATAATGTACTTAGTAAAATGATATTAAGATATAGACTTGACATATTAGGATGTTTACATGATGTAAACATAGATAGAGATGGCATTAATAGAGGTTGCGTGAGCTCGTTTACTTTAGAGATGCAAGTTACGTTGCATAATGAGATAAAGCAAAAAATTTCCCTGTAAGAAGGTGATATATTTATAATAGATGGATATTACAGTGCATCTAATTTAATATATGGATAATTACATTGATGAAAATTGCAGGTTGTTATACAATCCATGGTAACACTTAATGAGCCAAGTTCTTAGGGAATTGGTTCAGGTAGTGGTCCCAGATGCCAAGATACCATATTGGGGGATGTAGATGCTCAAACTAGGTTTGAGACTACATCTAAACAGTCTAATGATCCACCTCTCTCAAAAGTTAACACATTTGGAAGTGGGGAGGACAGTATGCAACTTATGGAATTGATGACACATTGTACAAAACTGTCTGCATTGGTGAGCTCAAAAGAATAAAGAGATTTGTGATATAAAAACAAAAAGAGTGTTTTGGTGAGCCAAACGAAATGAGAGATTAAGTGAGCTTAAAAATAGAAAGAGAGATGTGTGCATAAAAACATAAATGAGTGATTATGTGAGCAAAAAGAATTGAAAGATATTGTGAGCACAAAAACAGAAAAAGAGAGCTTGTGAGAATCAAATTTGATGATGAAAATTGCTTTATGGAATGAAATTTTGGTAATTATTGGTGTATTTAAAATATGCTGCTCGCGTAAAACTTTAATTTTTCTGCTAGCTTTAAGTTAATGCTATTACGGCTTTAAATTAATGTTGACCGTATGTGTTTATGCGTGCTAGGTTTAATTACTGATGCGGTTTTAATGGTATGCTGTTAGGCCATACAATTAGTGTTGCCAGTTCAAGTTCCTGCTGCTGAGGGTAATTTTATAAATACTTCGATTCAGTGTTTCATTTAATTCTTTATTCGATTTAAATCATTCAAACACTCTCTAACCATAAACCCTAACTCAATTTTCATCTTTGATCATCAAAATCATCATTATGTTGAGCCCTAAGTTTACTAAAACGCACAATGTGGTCGCGTTCTTGGAAAAACCTGTAGAGAGTGATGGGTTTGCAGAGATTATTGATTTCTTGAAAGCAAGTTCTATTCATTATGCTTTAACAGTCAATCCAATTATCTACACATCTTGTATTCAACAGTTTTGGGTAACAACAAATGTTAAGATGGTTAACGGAGTACGTCAGTTACAAGCCCTAATTGATAATAAGAAGATGATCATCATAGAGTCAAGCATTAGAAGTGATCTACACTTGGAATATGCAGAAGGTAATGGTTGTTTGCCAACTACTACAATTTTTGAAGAACTAGTAAAGATGGGGTATGAAAAACCTTCTCAAAAGCTTACGTTTTATAAAGCTTTCTTTTCTCCGCAATGGAAGTTTTTAATTCATACCATTATACAAAGCCTTAGTGCCAAATCTACTGCATGGAATGAATTCAGTAGTACAATGGCTTCTTTGATCATATGCTTGGCAACAAACCAAACATTTAATCTGTCTAAGTACATTTTTGATGCTATGGTAAAAACATCTTAGATGGAGGGGGTTTAAATTTATGTTGTATCTACGATTTTACAAGTTTTCATCTATCAACAGCTTGAAAAGACATGTCACATCAAAAAGAAGATTTATGTTAATCCACTCCCAACAAAGAAAATTTTTTGCTAACATGAAGAGAGCAGGAAAGGATTTTTCTAGGAGAATAACACCTCTATTTGATACTATGAGGGTTCAAGCTTCTGAAGAGTGGGTGAGGATTCAGACCATCTAACTGATTCTAATCAAATACCCATGTTGATTCAACCATCTTAATCTCACAATACCAAGCTGAAACATAATGTCTAAGAGAAACTAGGAAGGACGCAGAAGTTGCTCATGATGAGGCAGAGCATGAGGAAAGTGTACCAACACCTTCCAATGATCCACTACCCAGTGGTGAGGATAGCATGCAACTTAATGATTTGATGGTTTTATGTACCAAATTGCAAAAACAGGTTCTTGACTTGGAAAAGGCTAAATCTGATCAAGCTATTGAGATTGCTAGTCTCAAGAAGAGGGTAGATAAGCTAGAAAAGAGGAGAAAGTTCAGAACCACAGGGCTTAAAAGATTAAAGAAAGTTGGTGCAGCTAGAAGAATTGAATCCTCAAATGATAGTTTGGGTGCTCAGGAGGATGCATCCAAACAGGGGAGGAGAATTAAAGATATTGATGCAGATGCTGAGGTAACTCTAGTTAATGAAACTCAAGAAAGGCAGGATGAAGACTTAATGTTTGATACTGGAGTTCTGGATGGTGATGAGATGTTTGTGGATGCTACAACTGGTGAGAAAGATGAGCAGAGTACAAAGATTGATGATAGTACTGCTGGTGAAGCAGTTACTACTGCTGGTATTGATGATAATACTGATGGTGAAGCAGTTACTACTGCTGGTGTTGAAGATAGTGATGCTCCTACAATTCCTACAACAGCTGAAGAAACTTTGGCTCAGACTTTAATGGAAATCAAGGCAGCCAAACCCAAGGCAAAGGGAATTGTTTTTCATGATATGGAAAAGCAGGTATCTAACCCAACAATTTTTGTCATACAACCCTCAATCAAAGACAAAGGAAAAGTCATCATGCAAGAGCCTAAGAGACCTTTGACAAAGAAAGATCAAGTTGCTCTTGATGAAGATTTAGAAAGAAATATTCAAGCTTAGTTGGATGCTGAAATCATAAAAGAAGAAAGGCTTGAAAGGCAAAAGCAAGAAGAAGCCAACATAGCATTGATTGAATCATGGGAAATACACAAGCTATTATGGAGGCTGATAGATTACTAGCTGAAAGACTCCAAACAGAGAAGAGGGAGATTGACAGATGAAGAAAAGGAAAATTGTTTATGGAAATCATGGAGAAAAAGAAGAAAACATTTATGGCAACTAAGAGATAAAGAAAAAAGAAACAGACTCCTACCAAGGCACATAAAGAGAAGTACAAAATGTCTACCTATCTTAAGCACATAGATGGATATCGAACACAAAGAGCTTAATGGGAAAGAGCTATGGATTGAAATTCAAAAGATGTTTAACAAGAGATGAACGAGGGTAAATACCTTTGTGGACTATCGAGTTCAGATGCATACGAAAGCAATCGAAAGAAGGTAGAAGGTAGTGAGGAGGAAAGCTAAATGCGGCAGAAAGAAGTAGTCTTGGTAAGAACGAGCATGATAAAAGAGCACTCAAAACAAGAATCTCCAACAGAGATAAAAAACTAGAGGATGATAAAGAACTGATGAGCATGTAGAGTTGGAAGCAGATGATACAGCTGAAATTAAAAAAAGCTATTTGGTGATTTAAAAAGGATGTGATTATAGCAATTGTGGTATACTAATTGCTACCAAACCACCTATGAGTGTGAATACAGGCTTCTTAAAGAAGGATATGGTGCATTTTCAATTGATCAAAAGCAGAGATGGACGTTCCTAAGATATTTAATTCTTCAATGATTATGATGCTTCAAAGAAATAGGAATTTAGAGACATCTTTGGAAGTTATAGTCAAAACAAAGCATGTGATTTTAAGGACCTGAAGATGAAAATGAAAGAGTGAGTGGAGGTGATTTAAATGTCATGTTTGATCCAGGGGGGTGGGGTACATTTTTTTAAGGAGTGTTGTATGAAGAAATCTATAAGGATACAAGGTGACCATTTAGAAGTTAATTGATTCATGTGAAGTGCACTTTATAAGGTTTGGAAATGTTCACATCTTTATGTTAGTTGAAAAGAGATACTCCTCACACCAATTACAATCACCAATATGCTAAACAAGAAACTTCACACTGATCATTTTAATAAGATGTGCTATCAAATGCTCAAGCTTATGGTAAACCAGCAAAGTGGTCAATAAAAGGTTTGAATGTATCCTCCTGAGTATGATGAAGACTTTTAATGAAGAAACTTGAAGATTCAGAAGATGAACATCAAGTTTAGGGAAGGATTGTTGGGACTTAAAAGACTTCAAGGATTCTTACTACTACTTAGGTACATAATGGAAATTATGTTAAGTAGTTAATACTGGTAATATAAGTTACACTGACTAGTTATAATGTTGTATAATTTTGTACTGTTAGTATGTGTTTACTAATGTCGTAAGAAGTTTAGTATGCTCAGAGTTGAAGACTAAAAGTATGCTAAGTGGTTAGTACTGTTAGTACAAAAGTTACTACTACTAATGTAACTTAGTACTGTTAGTATAACTTAGTACTGCTAGAGTAAAGTTACAACTGTTAGCGTAAAGTTAGTACTGCTAGTACTTACTACTGTTTATGCTCAGTTTGTGCTGCTGGTTATAAAGATACAACTACTGCTGAATTACAACTGCTAGAAGACTTACAGTTGTCAAGAGGATAAAGAAGGATTAAAGATATAAATATTGATTGGAAAACAAGAATACTTATGAAGATAAGTATTAAGTTATTTTTGTAAAAGATATGTATAACTTATTTGATTAGAGATTTGTTTATTTATAGAAATATCATGATTTGTTTAGGAATGTATTGTAAGCCTTATAGGGACTCCCTTGGTGTTTAAAAGGGATCTAGGGTATAGATAGTTATTACGTTTTCCCATCACAATTTTCCATAGAGTTCATAGCTTCAAGGTTGTAAACCTATCACTATGTCAGAGTATGATGTAATATATATATTGAAGCTTGTGTGTTGATTTATTTTTGTGTCAAAACATACTTTACTATTTCATTGAGATACTTCTTAGTTGGTATAATAAATAGTTTCCGATATTGTATATATATTCTAATCAAAGTTTCATTCTTAGTATTTTTGGATTTATCCAAGGGTACTAAACCTTACAAGCTAAGGAGTTAAAGATCTATTCATTGGGATCAACATCCTGTACTGGATGTAGCAGGAGTCATATAATGAAGCCCGGGTCCTGAACTGAATTGTTCAGAAGCCATTGATGTTAGCTCATCGAACGTTACATGAATTGTTTCAGTAATTATACAGGTCCTTCTGTTGTAGATTCTGAACGCTTTCTTTGCAGGCGCATAACCAACGAAAATCCCAATGTCTGCTTTTGCATCAAATTTACCTAGATCCTCATGGTCATTGGTAGGATAGCAAAGTGAACCAAAGACATGAAAGAATGATAAGTCTGGTTTTTGTCTTGCATAAGCTCGTATGGAGTTTTGTTGTATCGGAGGCGTATCAAAGAACGGTTTTGGGTGTAACAAGCAGTATTAATAGCTTCGGCCCAAGGAAATAATGGAGCTTTAGAAAATATGAGCATAGTTCGAGCAGCTTCTACAAGAGTCTAATTTTGCCTTTCGACAACACCGTTCTACTATGGAGTACGAGCTACAGAAGTTTGATGTATGATGCTAACATTTTCATACCATTCATGAAGTATCTGATTGACAAATTCGGTTCCATTATCTGTTCAAACATTCCGGACTGTGGCTTTCAAACGAACTTAAATGTTTTTAATACATTTGATGATGGCCGCAGGAGCTTCATCTTTTGTCTTTAAAAATTTGACCCAGGTAAATCTTGAGTAATCGTCGACTATCACTAAGATATACCTTTTCCTGTTAATACTAGCCACACGCATCGGCCCACACAAATCCATATGCAAAAGATATAGTTTCTCTTGGTTAGTGTCTTTAGCTTTGGGTTGATGAGAGGATTTTCTACTTTTCCCTAATGCACATGCTGAACACAAATGATTTTTCTGAAATTTAAGCCTAGAAATTCCTTGTGCAAGACCGTCTTTAGCTAGCTTGTTCAAAGTACCGAATTTGAGATGAGATAATTGACGGTGCCATAACCAGCTCTTAGTCTTAGATGCTTTGGATAGAAGACAGATCGGAGATGATTTAAGCATGTCATCAAGAGAAATTGTGTACACATTTGTGTCTCGGGAGCCTAAAAGTAGATCAACACCTTCAAATTGCGAATAAAGCAAGTGTTTTTTTGAAATGCAACTTCAAGATCCGCATCACAAAATTATCCAACAGAAAACAAATAATGTCCAAGCCCTTCAACGTAGTATACCCTTGAGATAACAACATTTCCCAGATGATAGTCATCATACCCCATAATCCTTGCAATCTGGTCGTTCTCGAATCTAACAGTACCCAGAAATTTACTAACAAAGTTCATGAGCTGAGAACGATTCCCTGTCATGTGTTTTGAGAATCCAGAGTCTAGATACCAGAGTACAATCTAGACAACCTGTCATGACAAGAGAAAAAGATGATGGAATATCTGTTGCATTGGATCCCCATGTTTGATTGGGTTTTGAGTGGTTAGCATTCTTAGATTCTACAATCTTAGCTATTTTACTCGAACTTATGTTTTTAACATTTTTAGGTTTCTTGCAATAGACTTTTATCTGTGGTTTTTGTATTTCATCTGAGTGGGAAGTGGTTTGCTTAGGAGGAACTATGTTAGTTGAGGTGAACCTAGTTAAAGGGCACGAGTTACCAACTATAGTTAAAGGGCACGAATACATGACCCGTAGGTTTCCAAACATTTTTTTTCTATGTTTCTTAGCAGATTTAGTATGGTTATTCCCATTTTGCACAAGATCAAGAAGACATTTATCATGAATACCATCAAACATCGATTTATTACAAGTAGCACAGAGAATTTCAAACTTCTCTTTTGACAGTGAATGCTTAACATCAACATCACAAACAGGCTTAACAACACGATTCACTTTATTCACTTTCCTAGGTTGGGCTTCTACTTTATTCTTCTTGTTCATACTTGGTGTTTGCGAGATCCTATCATTTTTTTTTGCCTGGAGGCTTTAATCCGCAATTACTAGTAGAACACTTCACTCCTGTAGAAGACAACACAGGTGTGTTAGAATCTGATGTATTAGAAGACTCTACATGTTTAATGTTGCTTGAGGATGTGAGAGGTTCAACAAACCTAAGTTTCTTGACATTGTTAATGGGTTTGACAGTAACCTTCTTAGCACTAGGTTTTATTGCATCAGGGCACGTATCTTGAACATATACAAGCAACTCCTGAATTCTTGTGGCATACTTACAGGCAAAGTCTAACTCGCTATCTAAAGGTTGTTTCGCCTTAGCTTGTTTGACTATTTCTTGAAGAATATTAGCTTGTTCTTGTGTGTTTCTAAGATAGTCTATGTGAACTTCCCTATTTTGTAATAACCTAGGAGGCAACGGTTATAAATCAAACTTCTACATGCCTAGAGCAATAGTCGTGGCAGAAGGTGCGTGTACAACATTTTCAACAATTTCTTTCCCTTTTAATTTTTGTAAATCGTTTTTCAATGATGTTATCACAAAAACCTTGTCTTGAATTTGAGCTTTTAAATCCTCATTTTCCATAAATTTTAAGTTCAGTTTGTTGATTAAAGAGTCACTTTGTTCTTTATGACGAACACGTGTCTGTTTGATTGAGTCAAATTGATCTTTAAAAACCTGTTTCACATGATTAATTTCATTACAAAGACGTTCGTTCTCAGAAAGCAATTTTGCCATACTATTTTCCAGTTCCTTATTTATGGGCTCAAGATCACATTTATCAGGATTAACGTTCCCTTCCTTGGTATTCTCTCTCAAAGATTTAATAGTAGCCTTCAACTTACAAATGGTCTTGTCTTTATCTTGTAGCCGAGCTTTCAAATCATTGATTTCAAAATATTCTTGAATTTCAACACATTTTGATTAACGTAAGATTCATCGTTTTGAAAAAACTTCTTGTTGTAATTGCATTGATGCTTCGAGAGAAATACAATGTTTTTAGGTTGTGAATAATTTTTCAAAAAATCATTATATGCTTGTTTTGATTTGGAAAGCTCAGCATTAAGATTCAAACACTTTTCACACGATTCACACTCTTGCATTTCCATATTCACAGAATCATTATTCAAAGACATAGAATTCATCACAGTTAATATTACATCTTGAGACATGATTTTTTGTAAGAGTCGATCATTTTCCAAAAGAATTTCTTTCTTAGCAATTTCCAAACATTGTTTATCAACTGAAGATTATTAAACAGCCGTGTCCATTTGGTTAAAAACTGTTTGTACTTCCATTATTTCATTTAGAAGATCTTTATCAAACACATTGAAGATGTCTTTTAAAGATTTTAGAAATGGAATAATTTCATTGTTAAAAATAGTTTTAGTATGCTCAAACCCCCATTCACCTTCTTCAAGAGCATTAGGTGTCATCCTCTTCTTCACAACAGAGTCAAACTGGGTGAGGTGGAATTTGAGCTTTTTAAGGCTTGCATTCATCAAACTCACCTTAGGTAATTCACTAGGAACTTCGACTATGACAGGTGGTGTGAAAGAAGATTCAATGGATGTATTGAGTATATGAAACCAAAAGGATTGTTCAGCCGATAATTCTTGTTGTGGAGAAAAACGTTTTTCAAAATCATCAGTTAAGCTATTTAAATTTTCATAATCGATAGGTTTGTGAGAAATTTTCTTTGCAATAACTTCAGGATCTTTTGCTTTTTCAGACATTTTTGATCGACTCTCTTCTTCCAAAATCAATGTTTCTTCATCATCAATCACAGGTATAGCAACATGTGTATTAGACAAAACAACACCATCAAACAAGGTTGGTTTTAGCCGTTGAGCTTTCTTAAGATAAAACGGATTTTGATAACCTAAAGCTTGTTTATGTGTATTATCATAAAACGCTTGTGGCTTAGTTAACATGTGCACTGTCTGAGCAGATTGACCCACTTTATAAAAAATATTATCAAGTTCCTTAATCTTCTTTTCCAAATCAATTTCATTTTCCATATATTTATTTTCTTTTTCTTTGGATTCATTTTTGAAAACTATAAAAGTTTTGAATAAAGATTCCTTTTCTTTGATTTGTTTAGAAAGATTTTGCTCAAGTGAGTCAATTTGTTCTTTGAGTGCAAGTTTCTCTCTAATCATATCATCCATTTGAGAATCAATCATTTTTTCACGACTACTTAAATCAATATTAAGACGTTGTTCAAAAGTTTTGACCCTTTCCTTATATCTCTCTAACTCAGCGGTTATTGATTCATTATTCTGTTCCTTATTAGCCTTTTCCCAATTATTTACATGATTAATCATTTGTTCGGACATTTGTTCAATCACAGATAAAATCATTGAATCTTGTTGTGCCTGCAAATTAGTATCTTGAACAGTTTCCTATTGTGTTTCTTGCAAATATTAAGAATATGGAATGATATTGCTATCACTAGATATCTCATTATCTGTAAAATCCATAACTGGTGTTTGTTCAAAATCCTGCAATGCATGCACACTTTGATTATCCATATCATTCAGATAGGTTTCAGAATTAGGTACCTCTGAGATAATGTCAGAACCATAGTTGGAAATGTTGGCCATAAGAACCGCTTGTGCAGTCGAGAGATCATCACAGTCTGAATCATACGTATCGAGATCCTCAGTCTGGAAAGCAGCATTGTGAGGGATGATTGTCTGAGCTTGATCTGCCAGAATTCCTGGATCTGCAAGAAATGCGAGTTGCTCCTCATCTAATATTTGTCCAGCTTCCTGAGCTTCTGCTAACATTGCTTTCTCCTTATACCATGCTGCATTCCTTGGTCGCTTTGGCTGAGTTCATTTCCTAGCCATATGCCCTTTACCTTGGCAGTTGTAGCATTTAACAACTCTTGCTTGTCCACTTGTTGTATTTCCCCTTGAACTAGTAGCATTGCCCTTATATGTTGTACCAGAATAATTTTGCCCTTGTCTCCCCTGAACTTGTTGCACGGTAACCCGACCATCTTGAATAGTGGCTTGGTTTCTTGGATTAGAGGAAGTTCTGAGCTGATTATTGGTAGAAGGAAACCTTGAAGAAGCTACAGCCGTTAGAAAAGCCATGCGTTTATTGGACAAGCTATAGGATCATCTCCAGGGAAAATACATGAATCAGCTAAATCTGTGTCTCCAAATGGTGATTCAGTCTTAAGTTAATGTAGGTGCTTGAGGTGATTGATAAGCATACTTGGGGTTGGACTTAGTGGAATAGTTGAGGGTTGATGATTCTTTTGAGACTGAAAATGTCTGTGATGGTGGAATGGTTGAATGATTGAATGTGTTTGGATGGATGAATGAGATGAGGAAATGTTGATGGGTTGAATTGATCCATGTTGTGATGGTGAAAACTGTTGTTGAAGTTGAGGATGTTGGAATTAAGATTGATAAGTGTGAAGTGAGCTGGTGTTCATCTGCTATTTTGCAACGAATGCTAGTGGTTATGCATTGCGTTCAACGCATTATCCGGACTTCTTTGCATGGAGTTCGTGTTGTTCAAGATATGCATGAGTTGATCAAAAGTTGAGGTATGAATATCTTTAACTAGAGTGACATCGGGTCACAAACTTACTCATTCAGGTGGGAATGATATTAGACTTGGTATTAAACTTGAAATTGCTCCATTTTCACTTGTAAGTTGTATGTCATTGGATTCAGCTGAGTAAATCTTAAGTAATTGACGAATGATGTGATTTCCCTTGATGTGAGTAAACTTATCAAATGCATCATACAACTTACATTCTCTTTCCTGCTTTGTCAAAGATGTACCTTGCATCAGTAATTGAACTCTCTCCTATAAATCTTTAGCAACTCTGTGATGATTCACAAGTGAATAGATATCAGTAGGAAGACCTTGAAGAATGATATTGGTAGCTTTCATATCACAATCAGCTTGAATTTTCTCAGCAGCAGATAATTCAGCATATTTATTTGTTTTGATCACACCGTTCTCTTCAACCGTAGGCCAAATGAGAGGACCATTCAAAAAAATTTCACTTTTTGATGGTTTTTGAAAGATTTTCTTGTACTTCTAGTCTATACTAAGATAACTAAGAAAGAAAGTTAAGATCTTTATGGTTTTTAAACCCTCAAAAAGTGAAAACTTTTTGAATGGATTCGAACCAAAAACACTAGTAAAACGAGTAGATAAAACGCACACAAAAACCTACACAAACACCCCATGGCTCTTGATACCAATTGTAGAATATCTTAACACAAGTATGGATTGATTCACTTAGAGTTTTAGAGAGAGAGAAATATGGTTGGATGAACACTTATATAGAAAGAAAAAGGATGATATTAGCTTAGTGAAAATGTGACAAATGAACAAAATGGCCGGCTAAGGGCCTCTAGTGGGCTTATCCATGGGCCTTGAGCCCGGTTAGCTTTCTAACTTAACCTTACAACTTACTACGAGCTACGACTAACTATATTGGTAGTGACCGACACTTTTTCGTATTTTTAACAGTATATTGTGAGGTTGGTTCTATGTTTGTTAGAACCTACCTTTTATGTGGGGGTTTTCCTTCCATGATTAGGACACGGTATCTAGCTTAGTACCGAATAAAGAGTAAGCGACGAGGGATTGGTTCTTCCGTAATAGGACACGGTATTTAGTTTAATACCGGATAAAGGGTAAGCAACGGTGTGAGGCTTCTCCGCCGATTGAAGGAGTTTGGTGTCTAGTGATTTCGCACTCTCGAGTAGGTGACTCGGGGAGTGGAGTAGGGCAAGAAATGTGACCTTGTAGCCGAACCACTATAAATACTTGTGTCACATATCCTTTACTTTTGTGTTTGCATATCACGTTAAATTAATTGCTTATATGTTTACTATCCTTAGATCTAATAATTCCTCAAACAATCAACTAACAAGATTGAAACAAATTTTTTTATTGGTAAAACTATTCAACCCCCCTTTTAGTTTTTCACAGAAGTGATTAAATTTTAGTCTTACAAAAGTGTATTTATAAGTTCAAGAACAAGTTAGTATTTTGTAGGGTAACAAATGTAAATATTTTAGAAGTTTGTTTTCACTTTATATAAGCGGGCTTTGCCACAATTGGTAAATCATCAAGGCTGTTAAGATTGAGATTATACTATGGATCGGTTTTTTCTTTACAAGATCGAAATCGTAAGATCGGATCCAGATCAGAAAACCTTATCTATTTAAATGTTTAAAGTCTTATTTGTCGAGTAATTAGTATTCAGAGCTGATTGTATATAACAAACTATGTGGTGAAAGTAAAGTTTTGAAAATTATAATAATAATAAAAATATGCCGGACGCGTATTGCTTTAAAATTACTAAAAAATTAATCTAATCGCGATTAGGAAGTATATCTCTTAAATCTTACAATCTATAAATTTTATACTCTAAAAAAACATCTTATAATAATTTAACACTTGCTTTATTATTTATACTTTAGACAGATATTCTTCATATGAATAGTTTTTATAGAACGGCAAACATTAACACTCTTATACCCAAAGTAAACTCACAAACAATTTGCGTATCCAAATGGTGGTGTACGGGGTTTGGCCATGGCCCCCCTAAGAAACCCCTAAGAAATTCTTATTTGTGTATGTATATGCCAAATTTAACTACTTGATCCACAAAAAATTGTATAAGACCAATAGCAATTGTTTTTCAATAATAAGTTTCATAGATATATTTTTTATTGATGGTCTCACAAAAATTTGAGAATGCACGTACTAAACTGAAAATCTATTCTAGTTTTGAGTTTGTATACTCGTAAGTGGTATCCGAAAATTATTTGGCCCATTCCCAATTAAAAATCCTGGCTAACGCCCCTGCTCAACAAATTAACCTATTTTGATGGGGTTCACTCACATATCGGTTGTGCCAATGAGGCCTTTGGTCATTCAATTATAGTTTAATAGCTAGTTTAAATTAAGAAGGTGAGAATTGTGAAATCGGATCCAAATCTTATTACGATCCAATAAAAAATTAATAAAATCGATAGCTTAAGATCCTATATGCTTTTTAAAATCCTACTAAGGATCGACTCTTTATCTTACGGGCTAGTAATCGAAGATCATAAGTGATAACGGGATTGTAAAATCGGAATATTTTGAACCACTGGACGGCCTTCTGGTCTAATGTATGGAGGTTTACTCTCCCTAGGCAAGGTCTCAAATTCGAGTCTTTGTCAGGGCCGATAGGAAGTTATCCTTCCGCGAAGCGTAAAGGAAGGGTGTCCATTGCCATCTTGGCAAGGACCCAAAACCTTAAAAAAGTTTGACTTTGTCACTGAAAGTGGAGAGCATGTCCATTTAACTAAAGAACATATCAGTGCACAAAAGAAAATAGAGGAAGAAGTCAAAGCTAAAGCTGCCAGACGTGAAGGTGAAATAAGAAAAGAAGAATTGATTGATCTTCTTGGTTTAGAGGTGGTGAACAAGTACTACAATGACAAGTTACAGTATGATAAATACTATGACAAAATGCTGAATAGAATAGCAGCATCAAGAATCACCAACTGTGATGTCTTGACCAGAAAGGGTCCAATTACACTCAAAGTGTACAGAGATGATGGTACAAGTGAAACTATTCCCAATTTCAAAGCCAGTGATCTACACCTTGGCGAATGGAGAGAAGTGATGGAAGCATGTCTAAAAAGAACTGGAAAAGGATGGGAAATCATCTACAAACAGATAGGAACAAGAATGGACTACATTCACACAACTGAAGCAGATCAGAAAACCTTATCTATTTAAATGTTTAAAGTCTTATTTGTCGAGTAATTAGTATTCAGAGCTGATTGTATAACAAACTAATGGAGAAAAAAAGTTTTGAAAATTATAATAATATGAAAATGCAACGCGTATTGCTTTAAATTACTAAAATTTATCTAATCGGCGATTAAGGATGTTATTTCTCTTAATCTTAAAATCTATATATTTTACTCTTATAAAACATTTATAATAATTTACACTTGCTTTATTGTTTTACTTTAACAATATTCATTCATTGATAGTTTTTTTTAGAACGACAAACTTTTACAACCTATACCATGTATCTCACAAACAATGGCGTAGCCAAATGGGGTGTAGGGTTGGCCATGGCCCACCTATAAACCCCTAAAATTCTTATGTTGGTGTATGTATATGTCAATTTTAACTACTTGATCCACAAAAAATTGAATAAGACCAATAGCAATTGTTTTCCAATAACAGTTCATAGATATATTTTTTATTGATGGTTCTCACAAAATGTCTAAGAATTCACTACTACTGGAAAATCTATTCTAGTTTGAGTTTTGTATACTCGTTAGTGTATCGAAAATTATTTGGCCCACCCAACAATAAAATCCTGGCTACGCCCCTGCTCACAAATTAACCTCTAGGTTGATGGGTTACTCACATACCGTTGGGCCAAGAGGCCTTTGGTTATTCATTTATAGTTTATTAGCTAGTTAATTTAAGAAAGGTATAATTGAATCGGATCCAAATCTTACGATCCTATAATAAATTAATAAGATCGATAACTTAAGATCCTATGCTTTTTAAAATCCTACGAAGGATCGACTCGTTTTTTCTTAACGGGTCGTAAATCGGAAGATCATAAGTGATAACGGGATCGTAAAATCGGAATATTTGAACCAACGGGCCTCTGGTCTAATGGTATGGAGGTTTTACTCTCCTAGGCAAGGTCTCAAGTTCGAGTCTTGTCTAGGGCGATAGGGGTTTCCTCCCGCGTGCGTAAAGGGAAGGGTGTCATTGCCTTCTGGGCTGGACCCAACCTGGTTGTGTGGGCTCGCTACGCCTTCTGGGCTAGGGGCCATGTAGCCACAATTGCCGTTAAAAAAAAATCGGAATATTTGATAATAAAATCTCCCTAGATTCTCTCAATATATTTCCAATTGCTTCCGCGTTCATACAAATGGTACGTCTGAAAAATTGTTTACATGATTATAAATCTATCCAATGTTAAATCATTCAATTCATTGCTCAGGTATGTTTTCAAGTGAACTCTAGGCTCCAGCAATTATATATTTGTTCCTGTGGCTTATTGTCAATTTTCTTCTTATGATATGAAGACAACTACATTTTTCTTGTGCTCAAGGGTTTTCTTTCACTTTGATTTTCAATTCTAGTGAACATAAAGGGACAATAAACATTATGGACGCAGATTTAATGCGCGGCAAGACTAGGATCTTTCAGTTGTTCATTGTTGGTGGCCCTGGTGATATCGTTATGAACAAAGGGATTATTACTATAAGCATTGACACTCAACAAGGTGGTTGCGCTATTTCCGGCTTAAAATGCATATCAAGTTGTAGAAATGTAACAACTGATGTCCTCTCTTTTGTATAAGAACAATGGATATTGAAGAGCTGTAATTTCAACATTGCAATATTTCTTTTTGGAGTTCAGGGCTTCAGGCCGTATCATACTACAATTTATTGCTAAACAAAAACTAATGTAATTTGTCATTGATACGTTCCTTAATAAATGTCAAACCAAAATGCGGGGTTTTTTTGTGCTATCTTGCATTTTTGGTTCTATATTTATCGTCCAATATCATTGCTTTTGGTTAGAACATATGGTAATATTTCGATATTTCGGTTTCAGAAACCAAAATTATTGTACGGGCATGTTTGACACTCAACGTACACGAGCTTTAGCTTATACTCCCTCCGTCCCATATTAAGTGTCCATTTTTGACTTTTTGAATTTTTTTTTCATAAACTTTGAACGGGATATTTTTTTTTTTGATTATATAAGGGCTTACTGAAAAATTATACCAAATGAAAAATACATTCGAAAACTCTATCCATTCATATTATTTTGCACTTGAGTATATTAACATATTAAAAAGAAATAATTAAGGTCAAAGTTGAAGAAAAAAAACTTTTCAAAGTCAAAAATGGACACTTAATATGGGACGGAGGGAGTATTTTTTAAGGAAATTAATTTCTGATTTTATGATCATTTTTTCACGTTTAAATAGAGTGTGGGAACCAAGTAACCGCCACCATCACCTCTTATTTATAATGCCCGTCGTTAACCACTTGTTACTTTACCGTTTATTAAGGACATTCACTATGTTTTTCACGATTTTTCGGTTACTAATTAAAGATGGTTTGTGTTGTTTGTATGTGTGTTAGATATTTGACTTACTAACCAAAAGTTGTGTATATCAAATGCAAACATATGTAATATAGCTATGGATAGATCTACATAGATAAAAAAAATTGTGTGTCGTAGAAAACACAATTTATATTGTACACATACATTTACGTATACAATGATAGATAGAACTATCTTGGATTTGATATGATTGACATGGATGATTTTTTTTCAATTATTTGATCAAAAGCTGTTTAATTTAAAAAATAATGCATATTTGAAATAATATTGATCAAGCTTTAATCGTAAGTTTTTTTTGTTATTTGTTTATCAATATCATATGGTTTGATGTTTTCAGGCTAAAATGATTACTATTATTTATTAGTCAGGTTGTTGTTGTATTCAGTTTTTGCTTGAAAAGAGATATTAGGATTTGAAATTGACGAAAAATGGAAGGTCGTGCGTTTATGTCGGCGTTGAGTGTGGGAATAGGAATAGGTGTTGGGCTTGGAGTGGGGAGGACAGTGAATCGTTTGGCAAGCGGTGGTGATTCAGCGACAAGTGGTCTCACGCCGCAAGCGATGGAGCGTGAAATGCTTAGTTTGATTATGGATGGGAGAGATAGCAAGGTCACGTTCTATGAATTTCCATATTATCTAAGGTAGCGACAATCCTTGGGCAATATTTGGTTTATGGAAACTGATTCTTGGGGGTGTTTGGCAATGCTAATATATTTTATATGTGATTATTGGAATGTTTGGCCTTGTTGATTACATTATATGGAATAATCAGAATCACATAAGTAGATGTAGCAAACGGGGTTATAAGAGATATCGTATTTGACCCCTGGATAATCATATAATCATAAACTGTTTGTGCATGAAATGAAAATTGCGGAACACCAATTCGTTTTTTGCATGTCCGAGTTTAATGTACAACATATATTTTGCTTATTGTTTTAACAGTGAGCAGACAAGGAGCTTGCTCACAAGTGCTGCCTTTGTTTATTTAAAGAATATCGACTTTTCTAAGCACACAAGGAACCTTGCCCCTGCGAGTCGAACTATATTGTTATCTGGGCCTGCCGGTTAGTTGTTTAGCGATGTTGTGTTTGTCTGTTTTAAGAAGATCTTACATCTTTTGCTAAATTGACTTGCTTCTTGTGGGTTTGAAGAACTTTATCAGCAAATGCTTGCGAAAGCTTTGGCTCATCATTTTGAAGCCAAACTGCTTTTGTTGGATACTACAGATTTTTCACTTAAGGTGAGTGTGGTGGTTAATTAAAAAGATTTATAGTTTGTATCTGTTACTGACTTTGATTATTTTTGTCTTTTAGATTCAAAGCAAATACGGAGCTTCAGCTAAACCAAATGTAAGTATTTGACCACTTCTCATGATGACTAATTTCTGTTGCAAGATACCCTATTTGGAAATAATAAGTGATGCATATGTTAACTGCGACATTTACTGATTAAACTATTTTTGTAGTCCTTGAAAAGATCTATATCAGAAACAACTTTGGCTGGCTTATTCGAAACAGGACTGTCTGTGATTCAACCGAAACCACAAAGAAAAGGTATTTACTTGAATCCCAATGATAACTGTTATTTTGCTTATACTCAAATTAGAAATAACTAAATTTTGGAGACATGGTGCTCCCGGTTCTGATGTTATAGAAAACAGTTGTTTTCAGTTGGTTTGTCTGTTTGATGTTGGATAGTTGTTCTGCAGGAGGCCTACGCAGACAAAGCAGTGTTGCTGATTTTGGATCAACGTATGAGTTTTATTATCCTTGTTGGCTAATTGTAATGTTGAGTGTGCTGCATATTGGTTGTATATTTTATTTTATCATATATCATATTTTTAAAATTGCAGAGAACCTCTCCAGAATCCCTCAAACCTGCGGCGAAATGTATCTACTGCAGCTAATATGAATGAGCTCGCTTCAAATTATGCTCCAGTAAATCCAGGTAAAAGCCTATAAAACTTATAAAACAAAATCAGTAAGCCGAAGTGATTTTTGCTTCAAGTAAGCTATGGCATTTCCTTTTTGCAGCTCCGCTTAGGAGCACAAGCGGTTGGTCTTTTGATGAAAAGCTTTTTGTACAGACTCTATACAAGGTATCGTGCCTTCTTTATAATTCTTTCCTGTTCCATTAGACTATTATTGCATAAACATAACGTTTTTGCTACAGGTTCTTACCAACACAGCGAACAACAGTCCTATAGTTTTGTACCTTAGAGATGTTGAGAAGTTTTTAGGAAGATCACAAAGGATAAATACCCTATTCCAGAAAATGTTGAAAAAAATATCTGGACCAATACTAATTCTAGGTTCACGAGTTGCCGACTTTGATAAGGATTACAATCTAGTAGATGAGAGGGTTACTACTGTGTTCCCGTACACTATTGACATCAAACCTCCTGAAGAAGAAAACCACCTCGTCAATTGGAAGAACCAATTGCAAGAGGATATGAAGATGATCCAGTTTCAGGATAACAGAAATCATATTAGTGAAGTGCTTGCATCTAATGATCTTGACTGTGATGATCTCGGAACTCTATGTGTGGATGATGCAATTGTTCTCAGTAAATATATCGAGGAAATTGTGGTATCGGCAATTTCTCATCATTTAATGAATACTAAGAACCCTAATTATCGAAATGGAAAACTAGTTATTTCTGCTGCGAGGTTAGATTAGTATATTTTCGAATACTGGTTTTGGTCAAACTGCATGAACATGCAATGTGATAGTTATATTTTGCCGATACTTATAATTTTAAACCAAGATATGCAATTTGTAACTGCTTAAGGCAATATACGTACTTACTTTTTTCTATTTAAATTAACATACATACCATATTTCTTAACCATTTGATACAATAAATTGCGAACTTTGGTATGATATGGCAAGTATGTTGCGTTAAATAGCTACTACAGTACATTAAGTATATCGGTAAAATGTAGATACTATATTGCATTTACTTGTAGTTTGTCCTAGGATGGTGTACTGACTGTTGCCGACCTATTCTAATGAAATTGGGCAGTTTGGAACATGGATTGAGTCTATTCCAGGAAGGAAGATCTATAAAAAATGCAACTGGGCAAGGTGCTGCTGGAACGACATCAGAAACAAAAACTGAAATCGCAGCTCCCACTGAAGCAGAAGCATCAGCCCCTAAGAATGCTGATAGTGTTGCTGCCCCACCAGTAAAAGTAAGTCGGAACATTTTCAAAGTATCGGTGATGTATATTAAGTACTAATTGCCTTCTAATTTGTTTTACCAACCAATTGTTGGACCGAAGTACGAACTAATGTTTTTTATACCATTATTATGTAAAGTTTAATTGATGAAACCTGACTGTATTGTCGCCAAATTGGGTCCCTCATTAGTCTACTGATTATAAACTAGGCTGGCACCGTTAGCTCTGATAATAAAGTCAAACATAAAGCAAGGGTGCCATCTTAACCTATTGAGTCTTTAATATAAAACGGGTCAACGTTCAATATTTCAGGAAGTTCCTCCAGACAATGAATTTGAGAAACGCATAAGGCCTGAAGTCATACCAGCAAGTGAGATAGGTGTGAGTTTTGCTGATATCGGTGCCTTGAATGAGATCAAGGAGTCTCTTCAAGAACTAGTAATGTTACCTCTGCGAAGACCAGACTTATTCGTGGGAGGCCTTTTAAAGCCATGCAGAGGAATATTACTATTTGGTCCTCCTGGAACCGGAAAAACTATGTTAGCCAAGGCTATTGCTAATGAGGCTGGAGCAAGCTTTATTAATGTTTCTATGTCTACTATTACATCAAAATGGTTTGGTGAAGATGAAAAGAATGTTCGAGCGTTGTGGACTCTTGCAGCTAAAGTATCACCAACTATCATATTTGTGGATGAAGTTGATAGCATGTTGGGTTCACGAGGAAAAGGTGGAGAGCATGAAGCTATGAGAAAGATTAAGAATGAGTTCATGACACATTGGGATGGACTAGTATCTAGTGAAAGAATTCTTGTTCTTGCTGCAACCAATAGACCATTTGACCTTGATGAAGCAATAATCAGGCGTTTTGAAAGAAGGTAGCCCTTCGAACTTTCTCCCAAATTCCCAGTATTGGGGGTGACAATTTCAACTTACAAACATAAAATTAAGGTTATTCTTGTTACATATGACCTATAACGGGTCAAAAGGGTAAAAAATGAAACGGATCATTTGTTCGAATAGGTACAAAGTGACAAGAAGAACCAAAAAAGGTTTAACCCTCCAGCCCGACCGGGCCTAACTTGCTTTTGACCCATATTAAAATTCACCAATTCACACATGAACCCGTTTTGACCTATTACATGACGCGTCCATTTTCCCACTTCCACACAAAACTACAGTAAGAAATGAATGTCTTATTTGTTGAATAGGGTAATGGTTGGGCTACCATCTGTAGAGCAAAGGGAACTGATCATGAGAACTCTTTTATCGAAAGAAAGTGTGAATGAAGGATTGGATTTTAGAGAGCTAGCCAACATGACAGAAGGATATAGTGGAAGCGATTTGAAAGTATTATTCCTTTCATTTTTTGTTTCCATTTGTAACTATCAAAACTAGTGACTAACAATCATTTTCGTTGAAAATACAGAACTTATGTACAACTGCAGCTTATCGACCTGTTAGAGAGTTGATTCAGCAAGAGAGAAAAAAGGATATTGTAAGTTAAGCTATTGAACATTGTCAATTATCTTTCATGCATTCGATGTCCTTTTTGTTTTGCTTCAAATGCTTGACAATGGTGCATGTAAAACTGAAGGCGAAAAAGATCAAAGAGGAGATGGGTGACGCCTCTCAAGCCGCAGAAGAACCTTCAGAACAAAGGGCGATAACTATCAGGCCACTCAACATGAAGGACTTCAGGGAAGCCAGAAGCCAGGTTCTCTAACTATTTACATTTATGAGATTTCATAATAGATGTCGTTTCTATTATCACATATTCCATAATTGTACTGATTTCTTCTTGGTACAGGTTGCGGCTAGTTTTGCAGCCGAGGGATCAATTATGAGTGAGCTGAAGCAGTGGAATGATCAATTTGGGGAGGGAGGTTCGAGGAAAAAAGAGCAGTTAAGTTACTTCTTGTAACTTTCATCGGCTCCTTCTAAAACCGTGTTGTATGATTCTTATTTTTATTTTTGATGTATTTTCTGTTTGCTGCGTGAAAACACAAAATGTAACACTTATGTTGTTGTGTAAACTGTAAACTAATGAATGATTTTTGTGGTGAATAATTCATTAATAATATTGAAAAATGTCTCATTACATGTTCAAAAGATAAAGAAGTTCGAAAGACCAAAGATGGTCGATTAATGATGCATTTTGCCATTTTTTTCGTTCCACAATCCAGCTGCAAGATCAGATATACAGATACAGAAACTCTATAACTTTGAAAACCATTTCCTAACAATAGAATACGACATGTCACAAACACCGAAAAGAACCTTCACCCAAGATAAATACGACATTGACAATTGATGTTACGCCAACTTAACCATGATCTCAAATCTAGAAGCCCTTTGTACTTTCTAATAATAATCCAGTTAGTATGAAAGCATCGCAACTATAACATACTAGTTTTTTTTTAGCGACTAGCTTTTTTTTTTAACGGCAAATTATTATAGAGCGTGGCGGCCCAAAAACAGGCCAAAACGATACATGAAAAAGATTCTCAAAGAAAGAGATCACGATGGAGAAAAAAAAACTACATACAAATTAAGGAGCAAAAACATATCTAGGATTACGAATCCACGAGTTCCGATGCATACTCGAGGGCTTGAGGCTAAATATCTACTAGAGATTTGTATGAACACCTCTAATGACTTGTTTGTTAAGTTGTATAAACGAGAAAGTTCTATGTAGAACACTGTCATATTAAAAAACAATTCATTTCATCTCAACCATCCATTTTAATTACTAGTTGGTTACCCGCGCATAGCGGCGGCAATAAAAAATTTACTAACTCAACTCTTTACGCAATTTCCTATCCGCTTAGTAATTTCGTTTCACAACACTTTGAATGTATGTGTTCGTTGTATGTGTTCGTTTGGGTTTCCCGTAGCTTTCCCGGAACACCATATTAACATCATCTTTCTCGCATGTAAAAAGACAACACTCTCTCCGAAAGTATATAGTTTTAACGTATCAAGTTTATATTTAATTAAGGTTAAGGTTGTAAAAAATATAAATCAACATAAAACAAACCCACTAAAAATGTAAAAAACAAAAATTATAAAAGTATATCAAAATGGATCTTAAATTAAAAAGCATAAAATTTTTAAAAATATGGTGAAATTAGATTATAATAAAATTAAATTGATAAAAAGATAATTTAATTTGAAAATAATTGTGGTTTTTTAATCAAAATGTGACACATGTCACTTTATGATGTGGTTCCCTAAAATAAGATGAATGGTCAAGATTGCACCTCCTTATCTTAATTTTTAATGGGTCCCACATTATAAATGCTTTATATAGTAGTATAGATATAGATATCTAATGATTTAAATCAATTCCTATTTTAATTTAATTAAAAAACTCACTTTCATCTTTTTTTTTTAATTGAATATCTCACAAACCGTTAATCTTTACGCAAAACAAAACATACCATCGCGATGAGAATTAAATCATCTTTCTATAAGAGGGGCACTTTTATATACTTTCGACGAACTTTTTTTTTTTGATTTTTTTTTCAGCCACGTCTGAAAAAATCATATGTGATTTCATAAAATCAAATGTGATTGTGATACAAATCACATGTGATTTTTTCAGACGTGAGTGAAAAAAAATTCGAAAAAAAGTTTGTCAAAAGTATATAAAAGTGCCCCTCTATAGAAAGATAAAAAAAATACCCGTCGCGATGGTGTATTTTTTTTTCGTTTGACGATTGACCGTTTGCAAAATATTTTATTTCTAAGAAAAATGTGAAAAGTGCGTTTTTTTTATTTTAATGAAAAAATGAGTGGCTATGATTCACCCATTTGTTCTTTAAGATTATAATGTTCTATAAGGATCTTACCTCATTCATATGTACAGTAAGGGGTATTTGTTTAATTGAAACTCATCAACGGGCTTATTAGCTTATCTGGTTCAACTTATTTTTTAAACGTCCATTTTTCTTCTTATTTTATGAGCTTATTGTGACTTAAGGACAGAAAATAAATTTGTAAGGAAAAAAATACAGGCTTTTGATCGTTGTCCGGGATTGATTGTTTAAATCATATTTTTTAGAAAAAATTACATGTTTCGTCCCCATGGTTTATACCAAACATCACGTTTCGTCCCTATTTCATTTTAAATACACTGGTACTCCCTAAAAATGAAACTAGTAACACTGATCGTCCCTATTTTGGATGGTCGTTAAGTTTTCTCGTTAAGTCTAATAATTAGAGGGGTATTTGCGTCTTTTTGCTCCTGTCACCACCATAGGGACGAAACGTGTAATGTTTTCTTTAAATTTTTTTTTTTTTTATACGAATCAACTTTAAAAAAAATTAATTTTTTTTATTTCGGTTTCAGTTTACGAGCAATAATAAAGAAAAAAAATTATTTTTTTTTATTTCGGTTTCAGTTTACAAGCAATAATAAAAAAAAATTAAAAATTTTAATTTTTTTTATTTCGGTTTCAATTTACGAGCAATAATAAAAAAAATTAATTAAAAAATATTAAAAAAAATTTTAATTTTTTTTATTTCGGTTTCAGTTTACGAGCAATAATAAAAAAAATTTAAAATTTTTTTTTATTTCGGTTTCAGTTTACGAGCAATAATAAAAAAAATTAAAAAATTTAATTTTTTTTTATTTCGGTTTCAGTTTACGAGCAATAATAAAAAAATTAATTTTTTTTCCGGTTTCAGTTTACGAGCAATAATAAAGAAAAAAAAATTAATTTTTTTTATTTCGGTTTCAGTTTACAAGCAATAATAAAAAAAAATTTAAAATTTTAATTTTTTTTATTTCGGTTTTAGTTTACGAGCAATAATAAAAAAAATTAAAATATTTTATTTTATTTTATTTCTGTTTCAGTTTACGAGCAATAATAAAAAAAATTTAAAAATTAATTCTTTTTTCCGGTTTCAGTTTACGAGCAATAATAAAGAAAAAAAATATACATTTTTTTTATTTCGGTTTCAGTTTACGAGCAATAATAAAAAAAATGAAACCGAAAATTTAATTTTTTTTTTTATTATTGCTCGTAAGCTGAAACCGAAATTAAAAAAAAAATTCTTTATTATTGCTCGTAAATTGAAACCGAAATAAAAAAAATGAAATCGAAATTTTTTTTATAAAAAAAATGAAACCGAAAATTTTAAATTTTAATTTTTTTATTTCGGTTTCAGTTTACGAGCAATAATAAAAAAATGAAACCGAAAATTTAAATTTTTTTTCTTTATTATTGCTCGTAAACTGAAACCGAAATAAAACAAAAAAAATTAAAAAAAATTTCTTTATTATTGCTCGTAAACTGAAACCGAATTAAAAAAAAATTAATTTTTTTTTATTATTGCTCGTAAACTGAAACCGAAATAAAAAAAATTAATTTTTTTTATTATTGCTCGTAAACTGAAACCGAAATTTTTTTTAATTTGATTCGTATAATTTTTTTTTAATTATTGCTCGTAATAATAATACTAATAATAATAATAAGAAAAAAAATTTGGTCTTTTTTAAAGTTGATTCGTATAAAAAAAAAATTTAAAAATTACACGTTTCGTCCCTATGGTGGTGACAGGAGTAAAAAGACGCAAATACCCCTCTAATTATTAGACTTAACGAGAAAACTTAACGACCATCCAAATTAGGGACGACTAGTGTTACTAGTTTCATTTTTAGGAAGTACCAGTGTATTTAAAATGAAATAGGGACGAAACGTGATGTTTGATATAAACCATATGGACGAAACGTGTAATTTTTTCTATTTTTTATAACATTATTTGCTTAAATTGGCACCACATAATTTCTTTGTCGTTGCAACTACATATAGGTTGCATGTATTTTTCCCTCGTGAATAAAAAACAACGTACGGTGTACTTCTGTTATTCCAATCACTTTGATATGATATAAAGGTATTCCGAACAAATCTTTATTGTTTTGTATAGCCCGTGATACAAAGATATTAGCTTTTTTGATTAGATATGCTTTTTTTGTCGACTTATTAAGTGTCGCACCACATATAAGTTTGATTCTCTGATGGCGATGGTGGAAGGTACTTCTCTCGTAAACATCAGGGATAGATGGATTTGGTCCTTGCAAAGTTCAGGAGATTTCACCGTCGCCTCAATTAGAAAATTGATCGACGAGTTCACGTTATCGGAGGTCTCTTCTAGCACTCGTTGGATCAAAGCGGTGCCTATTAAGGTAAATGTTTTAGCTTAGAAAATCAAGTTAGATAATCTTCCAACTAGATTGTGAAAGGTTGTGTATTTTATGTGTCATAATGAGTTACAATGATATGTTTATATAAGCTAGATAATGGGCATACACATAATACAAAGATAAATATGTCTTTGGGCCATGAAGACTAATCCGCTAACATCCCCCCGCAGTTTGAGCGGGAGAGGAACGAACACTCAAGCTGTCACGAAACTCATCAAATAAAGCCGTAGGTAAACCTTTGGTGAAGATATCCGCATACTGGTAACGAGAAGGGACATGAAGAACCCGTATGTGACCAGTGGTAACCAAGTCACGAACAAAGTGATACCATGAAAGGTTGTGTATTTTATGTGTCATAATGAGTAATAATATGTTTATATAAGCTAAATAATGGGCCTACACATAATACAAAGATAAATATGCCTTTGAGCCATGAAGACTAATCCGCTAACAGATTGAACATTTCTCGTCGTGGAATGGATATTGACTATATTATATGCCCTACATGCGGTAAAGCGGTGGAATCAACTAGGCACATCTTCTTCACTTGCCAAATTGCTAGAGATATCCTTCATTTGATCACCAGCTGGTGGAATATTCCGTATATGAAAGTTTCTTCTTATGAAGAATGGTTGGTTTGGATATTGAGTATTCGGCTTTCGATCAAACATAAGCGTATTTTTGAAGGAGTTTGTTATGTGACGTGGTGGCATATTTGGAACTTCCGTAATAAAACTATCTTCGGTTCTGAGTCTCCATCAAAAGCGGCTATTTTTGATGAAGTGCAATCTAGATCTTTCTACTGGTGTCGTTACAGATGTAAAGCTTATTTTAGTTGGATTGAGTGGCTTAAAAACCCTCACCTTGTCACTTTGTAATCTTCTAGCTCCTTGCTAGTTTTTATCTCTCAATAAAATTCGTCGTTCAAAATTTTTTTTTCATAAATCTGTAGTCTTCAGACAACGTATTGCAATGTTTTAGTTTTGGTTAACACACAAAGGTGTTTCGCTGGTAAGGTGTTGGGCTAATTAAGTGTTTAACGACTTTTAATTACACTTAAAATTAAATTAATGCAAGTATTAAATAGAGACAACTTCGAGGAATAAAAACTACTTGAAGATACACTCACTGCCTGACATGTTGTATATAAAGAATGTTAGTCGAAGTAAATGTCATATCTTCCGTATCATTAGAATATTTAAAAAGATCATTTACTCACAACTTGAACTCGCATAACTCAATGATCCATTAATAGAGTCCTGAGTTCAACTACTAGCTTCAACATTGTTAAAGTTTGTCTCATAAATGAGTAACAAATTGTTATTTCAGTTAAGTGTGTATTTAGCAACACACTTTGTAACTATTTTGATTCATTTCTAAAAATGAATTAATCGCTAAGATGTATACATTGTATTTGTTCATTACACTACTTATCTTTACAAACACTCAAACTCTCATGAAATGTGAGTTTAACACTTTGTTATAACCTAAGTACCAATTATAAGGGAACAACCTGACGTGGCCTGTAAGTCTCAAAAAAGAATCGGGTTTAAACTTCGTTGGACGGATATCTTTTTGTGGTCAAGAAAAGTTTAAAATTGTCACGTACATAACGACTAGGTTGCATACATCTATTAAACTAACCTGACAGTATTTAAACATAAAATAGCTTAAGTTAAATTTACTCGAAAACATGTACTGAAACAGGAGCTCGCTGATTTGGAGATGATCATTGACAAAGGAGATGCGTCGTCTGATACTTTGCATAAACGTGCGGAGGTTGTAAAATCGATTCAAGAGGTGGATAAATTGTGTGCAATGGAGGCGTCTCAAAAAGCAAAAATCAAATGGGCAATTGAAGGCGACGAGAACTCAAAATATTACCATGGTATTCTTAATAAGAAACGAAATCAACTTTCTATACGAGGGGTTCTGGTGGAAGGAGATTGGGTGGAAAATCCTAATATGGTTAAAAATGAGTTCCTTAATCATTTCAAGACACCAGTAATAAGAACTACAAATAATCTCATCAAAAAACGTCTCCTTAGATTTGGGCTTGGCCTCGAACATCTTCTTATTATGAAAATAAGACATTCTTAGAGTGATTATGAAAATAAGACATTCTTAGAGTATATAGACCAGATCGATTATCACTGGTTACGTGATAATTTGCAATGTTATTGCCTCTTTCTTACGTTATACAGACGAGAGTACTGGTTAACAGAACATAACATTTTGACAAGAAATGGCAAATTCTCAAATAAGGCCCATGTATCCGTGCTATTATAACGTCTAATGTTATTTTCGTTGTCACGAGTGTGGTATATCCAACAAGGTTTGTAAGGAATAGATATAAGGTGGGGAATACAATAAATTGGAGGCGACGTCCTAGTACTGTCTGCTAAAGCCGTATAACGTACGAGATGATGTGATGCTTTTTCAAAAAGAAAGCGATTTTTACACCATAAAGATTAACTATACGAATTATTTGTACTACTTTATGGTGTGAAAATCGCTCCCCTTTTAGTATTGGTGCTTACACTACGTGCTAACATGTTACGCATATTAACCTTGTGTATTCAATGAATAATAATGTGTGAAATGAGAGCATATATAACAAATACATAGGCCACAATATGGCTCTAATCAAACCGGGCTAAGCCCATACAAAGCTATGCTAACATATTAACCTTGTGTATTCAATGAATAATAATGTGTGAAATGAGAGCATATATAACAAATACATGGGCCACAATATGGCTCTAATCAAACCGGGCTAAGCCCATACAAATCTATGCTAACAGCTCCCCGCAGTTGGAGCGAGAGAGGAACGAACACTCAAACTGGATTGAAACTCATCAAATAAAGCAGTCGGTAAGCCCTTGGTAAAAATATATGCATACTGATATCGAGAAGGAACATGAAGC
>BQNB010004273.1:15640-108854 GCA_026074375.1 Tanacetum coccineum
CTAAAAGTTAAGGAACAAGCTAGAGCTCAACACGCTCGATCGAGTCAAAATTTATTCTTATTCTACCCAACAGGAAAGTCAAAATTGTGACAAAACACTTATTTTATTTTTGAAATTTTTTTTTTCATTTTTTTTGAAATTTTAGTGGTAAAAACGGGATTACGTGAAAACAACGGCTGCAGACATAATTAAATCGAAGATCCCCCATACTAGAATGAAACATTGTCCTCAATGTTTTACGAAGGGTCTCTAAGAAAATCCTAAGCCGTTTATTAAGTATGCTTAAAGATAAACGTTAGTCGATTAGATTAGGATATTGGATTTTCCAAATGAAGCTGAAGATTTGAAGCTCTTGTGATCGAAGGACAAAACCGCGAGCACGAGAGGCTTCAAAAATCCTGGACAATCCTGGACAATCACAAAAACACAAGCAAACGAGAAAGGAAAGAGGCAAGCCTCTCACAACAAAAACACTTATTCATTACTATATAATATAACTACGGATAAGCATGGGGTGCCTCCCACGAAGCGCTTGTTTAGGGTCACTAAGCTTGACCCAATCTCCGAATTCATTTGTCATTGGGGAAGGTTTGGAGATCCGGGACAACCAATTTTGGTATGTCCCCTCCGAAGTAGTGCTTAAGACGATGACCATTCACCTTAAAGTTTGACCCGGAGTTTTGGGATAACTCAACGGTGCCATATGAGAAAACTTGGGTAATGGTGAATGGTCTGGACCAACGGGATTTCAACTTGCCTGAGAAAATCTTCAATCTAGAATTAAAGAGGAGGACTTGATCACCAACATTGAAATCGCGGTTTTTGATCTTGGCATCATGGATCCTCTTAGTTTTCTCCTTGTAAATCAAAGAATTTTCATAGGCTTGATCATGAAGTTCATTTAATTCATTGAGTTGAACTTTGCGTTGATCACCCGCGGTCGAAAGGTCAAAGTTAGCATGCTTTAAGGCCTAGTAGGCTTTGTGCTCAAGCTCGATCGGTAGATGACACGCCTTTCCTTACACGAGATTATATGGAGTACACCCGATGGGAGTTTTGTAAGCTGTGCGGAAGGCCCAAAGTGTATCATCTAGTTTGTCCGACCAAGAGGCACGGTTCTCGCCCACGGTCCTTTCAAGAATTTGTTTCAAGCCACAATTGGATACCTCAACTTGCTCACTTGTTTGTGGGTGATACGGGGTAGAGAGACAATGAGTGACTCTGTATTTAAGCATGACCTTTGCAAACTGGTCATTGCAAAAATGGGTTCTGTGATCACTTATAATAGCACGAGGGGCACCAAATCGGGTGAAGAGAGATTTAAGAAATTTGCAAACAACTCGGGCGTTGTTGGTGGGAAGTGCTTTTGCTTCAACCCATTTTGATAAATAATCGACCGCTATGAGTATATACTTGTTCCCTCATGAAGACGGGAACAGCCCCATGAAATCAATGCCCCAAATGTCAAAGATTTCACAAACTTGGATGGAATTTTGAGGCATCTCATCCCTTTGTGAAATTTTTCCCTAACGTTGACAAGAGTCACAAGATTTGACTAAGTCATGGGCATCACGATAGATAGTGGGCCAAAAGAAACCGGCATCAAAGACCTTTTTGGTGGTGAGATTTGCACCATGATGTCCCCTGGTGGGTCCATTGTGGCAAGCTTCGAGGATGTTGAGAGCTTCTTTGCCGTGCACATACCGCTAGATCACTTGATCCGCACATATTTTGAATAGGAAGGGGTCATCCCAAAAGTAATGTTTAACATCCTTGAAAAACTTGTTTTTCTGCTGGGACGAACTAAAGATACCAGTATTTAGAAGATCAGCAGTAACCTCTAAATCAGGCATAAGAGGATCAATAGGAAGATCATCAGCATTAGTAAAACTTTGCCCAGTAGTACTAACAGATGGACTAACAGTACTATCTCTATTAGTGTTGTTAGCATAATCTTTCTTCTGTTAAACAAGCAAATTATCCAATGCAACTTTGAAATCTTGCACATTCTGATCATCTTCTTTATTTGAAGCTCCTCCTTCCTTCTCTTGACCATTTCTTTCACCTTCATTTGCTGGTTCTTCATTAGTCTTTTTACCAGCATCATCAACAACTGCATCCTTTGATCTTTGTGGACTATCATAAAGTAATGGTAGCAGAATATATTGTTGAGTAGGTACTTCATCAACATTATCCTTGATACCTGTATTCTTATTAGTTTGATTCCCTACAATAACTGGCTCATAATTCATAGAGTTTGTTAGTAAATCAATATCAAAGAGACAATCTGGTCCACTCCCTGCAACATTGGGTTTGTTTTCAAGAAAGGTTATGTGCAGGTTTTCCTCTACCTTCCTAGTTCTAGTGTTGCTAATGACACTTCAGGCCTCGTTCCCCAACGACAAAAGGCGTCAGATTATGACAACCCTGACCCCGCACCAGAACTACAAAATGTTTCTCCTTCAGCAGATACAACAGTTCCATCACAACAAGAGTTGGATCTTCTTTTTGGTCCTTTGTATGATGAATTTTTCAATGATGGTACTTCTCGTGTCAACAAGTCATCTTCTCCTACCGATAATTCTGCTCCACAAGACACACACCCTTCAACGAATATTCACCCTACATCAGAACCGACAACTCAAACAAATGTTCATGCTGAGGAAAACAACGATAATCAAGCAGAATTTACCAATCCTTTCTGTACACCGGTACACGAACATGCTGAGTCTTCCTCACGCAATATTGGTAATTCAAATGTGCATACCTTCAATCAACCTCAAGATTCAGAATACCGATGGACAAAAGATCACCCGTTAACTCAAGTTCGTGGAAATCCATCCAAGCCAGTGCAAACAAGACGACAACTTGCAACAGATCCTGAAATGTGTATGTTCGCACTCACCGTGAGTATTGTTGAACCGAAAAACATTAAGGAAGCAATGGCTGATTCTGCATGGATAGAAGCAATGCAGGAAGAACTTCATCAGTTTGACAGACTACAAGTCTGGGAACTCGTTGACAAACCTTTTGGCAAGAACGTAATCAAGCTAAAGTGGTTATGGAAAAACAAAAAGGATGAAGACCAAACTGTAATTCGCAACAAAGCACGACTTGTAGCAAAGGGTTATGCTCAGGAAGAGGGTATTGATTTCACAAGTTTGTTCATAGTTTAAAAGTTTATATGACCAAGCCTCCTATGCCATAAATTAGACTCATCTATTATAGCCTTTGCAAATAAATAAGTCAAACCTCCTGAAGGAACAACATTCTTTAAATCAAAACTGTACATGTTGTTCTATCTGGGAACTTTAAGCAAGACTTGACTTTCATCAAGTAACTTAAAGTCAGGAGATAGAACAAGACATTCAATCTCAGTGAAAAGAACACAATTTTTCTTGTCACATATTTGTGAGACAGAGAAAAGGTTAAACTTAAGTTCCTTTACAAAGTATACATCTTCAAAGTCTAATTTCCCAGTTCTAATTTTACCTCCTTTAGGACTTCCTGCAAATGCAACAAATCCACCATCAACCTCTTGATAATCTGTAAGAAAGGACTTATTTTTTGTCATATGCCTGAAGCATCCACTATCAAAAATCCCTTGATCCTGTAAAGTATATTGTGGATTACCCTGAACTCAAAATGAGAGAATTAGTTTCTCTTAGAGACCCAAGCCATTACTAGACTTAGAGTTGCCTTGAAATCAACAAGTCCAAATCTTTTAAACAAGTATGATCCCACTGCCTTTTATTATGTCAATAACATTTCCTGTTGGTCTCCAAATCCAGCATGCTGAGGACTTAACAACTTTTTCCCCATTTCTAACTACTACTTTTGGCACAGCAGTAGTTACATTGTTAACCCTAGCAGTTTTAACTTTTTCATTAAGATTATTGGTTTTAGCTGCTGATTTTTGGTTAAAAGCCCTTCTTACTGGTGAATGTGCTTTAAAATAAGAAACAATGATTGGAAATGCATCATACACTTTTTTTGATTTAGGGGCAGCAATATTTACCAGGCCGGCATTACTAAATTGTATGTGCTGCTCTTGGAGATAGTTTTTGCTTAGCACATTAATTGGTACTGTCCGATTTTGTGCAACTGCTGTTGAAACAAAATCCTTTTAGGACGTGGGCGAGTCAATTTATTTGGTGGTTCACTCATTTAGCAATGTACCATTCTTGTCTAACATCCCTTTGACCATAATCCTTCCCTTTTTATTCGTATTATACCATTTTAATTGTCATAAAATACACAGTCTTTATATTAAATGTGATGAAACTCCTACAACATAAAACAAGCTTTCATTATAACCCAGAAACCATTCCCTAGATTTCTAAGTCATCATTCCATTCCAGTTTCTCTATTACACCCAGACTTTGACTTTCCATGGGATAACCTCTACATGTATATGTTGTTTTCCTTATTAACAGATGATCACATCTCATCCAATATTACAAAATTGATTTTTTGTAAACTTTGGTTTGTCTGATCATTTATAGTCTAAACACACATCATTATCACTATCAGTCCCAATCTTCAATGATAGGAGCACTAGGCCAAACATTTTAGGGCTTTCTACAATATCCTTATTAGGTCTTAGATATACTAGTTTTTAGTTTTCACTCACATTAGTCTTATAACAAATGCAACTAACGCCAACAAAGATAAGTTCAGTCTGGGAGGGCATGTGTTCCCAGTGTAGGGAAGGGAACTGCAGAAACCCTCACCAGTTTTGAAACTATCATTTCAGGACTATTATCTACAATACTTTTTCTACTGCTAAACCACACTATGAACCACGTCACTCTCATTCATTTGACATATCATCACCTAACCAGCTTTGTCTTTAGCACTTATTTTGACTATTTAATCTGTTTAGTTAGATTCTTTGATGATTCTTCAAAATTTTCTAGTTTAAGTTTCAAATCATCTTTCTCTTTTAAAGCTTCTTCTAACTGATTTTTAAGGTCTTTGATAGAGATATCTTTCACTTGGACATCATACTTAAAAATGCAATATCTTCTTCATAAACAACTTCATTCTTTTCATGAACAACTATCCTAGATTCTAATGATTCTAATCCCATTTGATAACCTATAATTTCTAGATTAGATTTATTAAGAGCTTCACAGCAGTTGAACATAACTATTTTGAAGAGTTTCATATGATTTTAAGCAATCTTTAGAGCAAGTATGTACCTCAGAGTCTGAACTTGATGAACCTTGGGATGTATAGGCCATTTGAGCAAAGTTTGTGATCCCTTCTTCAGCCTGAAAGCTCCAATCATAACCACCTATCCTATCTTGAACAACCAAGGCATTTGCAGGAGTCTCCACTGGTACAATCCTTCTTGATGCATCTCTATTTCTATTCCCCTGATTCCTTGGTGTCTTGCATTCTCTAGCAAAGTGACCTCTCCTATGGCAGTTGTAACATTCAACATTTGTCTTATCAAAGCCAACAATTTCTTTGCTATTAAAATTCAGATTCCTTTATGTCTTCTATAAGAATCTCTTCACCCTCATGGTAAGCATGGCCACCTACCATTTGAGATCCATCTCTTCAACATCATCAGTATCAATCATCTCTCCAATTTTTTATGTCCAATTGAGTACTATTAAATGATTGAGCAAAGAAGGAAAAACATGAACATCATCAGCAAAATTATAGGAAGAAGCTTGTCCCTGTGAACTAGCAGTAGAAACATCATGAGCAGTATTAACTGCTTCATTAGTATTGCTAGTGTTTTCTGAAGATACAAAAGCCACATTTTGAGAGTTTGAGCTTAAGCTTGATTGGCCTTTAATCTCAGATTCATACACCTTCAGATTATTATACAAATCATCCATGCTTAATGTGTCTACATCAAATTTGTTTCTCATAATTAAAGCAATGTTGTTCCAAGCTGATGGTAGACTTCTCAGCAACTTCAGATTTGCATCTTCCTGGAGATAACTTCACCATGAATTTCCAATTGGCTGATGAGTTTTTGAAACCTATCATAGGTTTTATCCAGTCCTTCAGATCTTGATGCAGCAAAATTCTCATATTTCTGCTTCAAAATGGTTTTCTGCATTTTATTTGATTCTTTGTTGCCTCCAAACCTGGCCTTGATTGCTTCCCATAAGGTCTTTGCATCCTTGATTCCATGAAACTTCAATATGTGCTCATTAGGAATGGCCAACAACAGAGTGCTTTAAGTAAAATTTCTAAGTATAAACTTTTTACGAAATTTTGACATGACCTGTACGTGTTTACAACGTTTTTCCAAGGTTTCAAACCTTAATTTCCAAACACTTTTCACAATTCGACACTTTTCGACAAAATTCCAAAATCTCAAACTTTAACGTTTACCAAAACGTTTTTCCCAAAATAACGATCAATATCACTTCGTAAATACATTTTGCTTTCAAAAAGTCCGGTGTGATGGTTGACGACTTATCTCCACAATCATATCAATCTCATTCTCCGATAATACATACTTATACTATTTAGCGTAAATAGATAAGTAATATAATAATATTTATAATTATTAATTATAAATATATCTTGACAAGTCCATTCGGTACACTTTAATCACTTCAAAATAATCATTCCTTGATTGAAAATGACACGTTTAATCACAACAAACACCTTAGGAAAGTTTTGAGAAAAATTATATTTTTTTGTCTTTTAATGAATTTATTAATTAAATAAAATCCATATCTTTTCTTCTATGGTTTTGTTCAGCATTAGTGGTTAGATAGATGGGCGATTGAGACCTTTAGTAACTGCACTCGCCCTGATGCACATGCAGGTGCATCACCATCACAATCACTCCCCAAGAACCATAATCATGTGATAAGATATTGCCTCCATTCTCATCTCAGAGATCATAGTCACTTGTTTTTGATTACTAGAATTTTAGTGCATCCAATGTTAGGGTAGTTTCAGATTGGACTACTCCATCTTTTCTTTGACTAACAGATCTTGAGTAGAGTTAGAGTTCTTCTTATTCAAAGTTTCTCAACAAGCTCTGATACCACTTGTTGATCCCTTTTGAACAGATCTTACTTAGCTTGTTAAAGCTTAGTTGTGTTGGATAGATCCAAGACAACTATAATAGAAACTAAGATTATGAATACTACAAACTATGCGGAATCTAGTTTGCAATACTAAAAAGAACAATAAAACAGTAAATAAACCTTTTCTAAACTTTCAGCCTCAATATGAAACAATCACTCTGAATAGTGATAGGGTTACAAAATAACCTTGAAGCTACGAATATTAAAGATGTACTGCTAACATTATGCCCTAGGACCTCCTTTTATACACCAAGGAGTCCTACACGGCTTTCAATACTTTCCTAATTATCATGATCTTTCTATAAACAAAGTAATCCCTAAACAAATAAGTTATACATATCTTATTTACAAATAACTAATACTTATCTTCGTAAGTATCTTGTTCTCCACTCAATCTTTGACTCTCATCCTCTGACGCATAATCATTCCAGCAGTAGTAATTCCTCAGCAGTTTGTAACTGTAGCAAAAGCAGTATTAACCACTAGGAAGTTTACTCTACAGTATTAACAACACTAGCAGTACTACTTTGTACTAAGCAGTAGTAACAACTTAGTATATTTTTTCAGTCTACATCTTCGAGCAGATCTTAACTAAAATTAGCAGCATAACTTATAGAGCTAACAATACTACAATATACTAACATAGTAACTAGCAGTAGTAACTTTTTACACTACCTAGCACTAACTACTTAGCCTATTTTCATTCGTATTACCAGCATCAGCAAGTTATTGCTAGACAGGCACTAATAGATACCTGAGCAACATAACTCTAAGAATCACTTGAATTCTTTTAAAATCCAAACCATATTCCATTATCGCAAACAGGAACAAACATAAAAGCATTTTTGTAATCAAAAGCAAAGGCCGAAAGGATTATTATAATAAATAGACAATCATTTTAGTAAACTAACTGTTTCTTTAATCGATTATACTTTAATTCTTGAACCCATTATCCATCCAAGTTTATCTATATTGTTCTCATCCCCTAAACAAACATCATTTTATATCTTGAAATACCTTGAAATCTTCAGATTGTGACAGTCTATAAGATTTACCATTTTCATAATATAATCGACCCTTTCTAGAATAACCAATAAGTAAAGATATTCTAATGGAATTGAATCTACAGGAACTTCAGCGAACTGTTGTTGATACGCCGTATATGGATGAATGAATACGTCGTATGGTCAGCAGAAACTTGATACGCTGTATCCGAATAGAGAACTGGGTACGCCGTATTCAACTAGATGAATACGCCGTATAACATACCAGAACAGACTACAATTAAATGTTGGAATTTAAACACACAATGTGGATAAATACAAACAGATTTAAATAATTAGATTACACTAAACTAAACTAATTAATGGTTAGAAATACTAATAAGAATAAGGTTTAATTAATTCACTCCCCGACAGCGGCGCCAAAAACCTGATGTGCTATCGTGTAGGGTCAATTATTTGATTATCAAGTTTTACATTTATATTTAGCCGACAAACCTAAAACAACACTTTAACGGGCAGTGTACCCGGTCAAGATGGAGTTTCGCGGTAAGTAGGGTGTCGAACACTAAGAGTGAAACATTAATCCTATATTCTATCAGTATTTTAATTAGTTCTAATTAGTCTATTTACTGGTTAAACCTATGCTATATACGTTGTCTAATGATATGGGGGTTTTCAGCCTGAGAGACTGGCACAGGTTTGGTGGTGACAAATATCAATTCAATAAACAATAAACACAAAAGAAGAAAATTAGAAGATAGAAAAGCGGTACAAGCCAAATGATAGAAAACTGTATTAGCCATATTAAATCCAGTTCAATGTTGGTTTGTTTGTTTTAGTGCAATGATTTACTTATCTCGAAGCGGCATATCATTCTTAAGACTTAGGCGGGACATCATCCTAAGACCTAGACACGATTAATCCTGTCACAATTAACGCATCCGCATAAAGCATCCTTTAGTTTAATTATAATCTATCTTAGGGAATCAAAGCAGTGGTGATCCTGTTAAAACCCTAGCCCAACGGGACTTTACCCACTTATTGTTTGACGGTGTTTTATATACTGGTAGTCCACTATTCAAATCTTTATCAGTTAATTAAGAGCATGATTGCTGAAACATAAACGGGTCACCTACCGGTCCAACTAAGCTCATAATTCAAAGACAAAGACAGAACGTTATTTGTGATCCTATTGGTCCAGTAATATAAAACACGATATGGAGAGCTATCCCGGTATCTAGATTACTTGGTCCGTATCACTAGATCCAGTTGAATGATAGGTCGCATATTCAAACACATAAACAAGTATGAGGTGATAAACATAATTAAACAATCAACGATAAATTAAGAAATCGATTTTAAAACAAACCAAACATTGAACTTTCATTAAGATGGCTAATACCCGAGGGTATTAGCCCACAACCATTGTAATTATACAAGCGTAATCAAACAATGAAAATCGAACGATTAAGAGAGTAAAAATTACACGATGTCTTCTATGGATTCGTGATCAATGCTTGACCTTGGTGGCTGATCTTCTCTTCTAAAATTCGTCTTTAATGAGTATGGTATAAAGAATATGATATTGCACACTGAAAACTCGTTACCGTTGTTTTTTATCCTGTATATAAATTCTGGTCACCCATTGCTGAAAATCATTCCTCTTTGCACGAAATTTTTTAGTCTATTCTTTCTCTCTCTAAAATTTCTCTCTCACTAACATACTTAGATCTGGTTTCAAGTGATCTAATCTCTTCTTCTCATATCTTCCCTCTCATTCAAGTGCAAGATCAAGTGCAAGAGAAGAACACTCGTATTCGTCAAGAAACGAAGTGTTAATTAGTGATCTCTCCTCTTTTCTTCTATGTACCAAACCTCTATTGTATTTATCTTGTGTAATTTGTGTTATTCGGATATTGTTAGATCCGATATGAGTAATCTTGTGAGAGTGTATGTGCGTTTGTGAAGTGGTATATTGTTCTAGCAAAGATAAGGACACGACATTACCTTAGGTCAAAAATAACGTAAGCGACGTGAAAATACGGTTTCCTCTGCCTAAAGGGAGCTTGTTGACATATAGAAATCTCAGTCGGATACTCCGGAGGAGTAAGAGTAGGACGAAAGGCTGCTTCGTAGCCGAACCAGTTTGTAAAATCGTTGGTGACTTGGTTGGTTGTTTCTTTCCTAATGCTCTTTACATTATTACTATTGTTATTTAATTATATTTAGATAGTTATTGGTTTTCTCATATTTGTGAATTGGTTACACATATAAACTCGGATCTAAAACAAACATGAAAAACCTATTCAATCTCCCTTCTAGTTTCCACCAATTGTATCAAGCCAAGGTCACACAAGATAATTAAAATATACTGTATTTTAAAAGCCTTGATCTGATCTAAGGATTCCAACAAAATAGTCTATAATGTGCAATCTATGCAAAGACCACCACTCTTTGAAAGCGATAGTTTTATTTATTGAAAAATAGATTCGAGACATATGTTAAATCAAAAGATCTATATCTTTGGCATGTTATTACCAATGGGTGATTTCAACCTATGTACAAAATTACGGAAACCAAATTAGAAGAGGTTATCCCTTTTGAAAAACAGAACCGATGAACTTAAAAAGAACTTTGCGAAAATAATGAAGCCAAAATGTTTATTTACAATTGCTTTACGCAAGAAAGAATATGAAAAATTTTCATGTGTAACCAACGGCAAAAGAAATTGGAAAACTTTGTTAATCACCCCATCAAGGTAATAGCCAAGTCAAAGATAATAAGGATCGACCATTTTGGTTCAAGCAATATGAACCATTCGTCATTTCAGAAGACGAATTATAAAGATAGTGCTTTATCTAGATTTAATACAATAATACTAGATCTTAAAGCTCTTGATGAAGGTTATCTAGTTAAGAACTACGTAAGGAAGTTTCTTAGGGCTCTACACCCTAAATGGAGAGCAAAGGTCATGACGATTGAAAAGTCGAAAGACTTAACGTCACTATCTCTTGATGAACTTATCGGGAACCTCAAAGTTTACGAAATGATCATCAAGAAAGATTCTGAAATAGTCAAAGCAAAAGTTAAAAGGAAATCTCTTGCTTTAAAGGCTAAGAAAGAATCTAGTAATGAAGAGTGTTTGACTTCTGGTAGAGAAGACGACAAAAATATGTTACAAAGAAGCCGTGATGACAAAACGATAAAAGTGATTAGAAAATGCTTTAGATGCGGCGATCTGAAACATCTTATTGGAGAATGTCCAAAACCACCGAAAGATAAGAACCAAAGACTTTTGATCGGAGGCTCATGAGCGACAACGGTGAAGAAGATGAGAGAAAGTCAAAAACGAACTTGTAATTGTACACGTGCAACAAGTGGGAGGTATGTTTCCGATTCATCAAACTATTAGTGATGAAAACTCATCAATTGATTATTTTAGCTTTAGACAACGAATATGATAAAGTTAAGTCAAAATTGAGTCAAAAGATAACTCACTAAGACAAAAAGGTTAAAAGCTACTAGAAATAGTCTATAAAACGAGCTTAGAGAATTAAAAGATAAATTATCCACACTCAAGAAAAACAAGGGAGTTGATCTCGATTGTGCAAAGTTCAATAGGACGCTAAAAATGAGATGAAAAACTAAAAGAAGAATCCACTAGATCAAATAAATTTGAAAAGAGTACACAGTGCTTAAATAAAAAGTTAGTAATCAAAAACCCTCCGATGATAAACTAGGTATTAGGGTTTAATTCATTTGAAACATCATCTAGTGGAACTAAGGAAATAAAATTTGTAAAAGCTCAAAAAAAGGTATCCTCTGATGGAGGTCCCATAAATATGGGCGGCCCCCAAAATAATTATGGGACTGCCACCAGCAACGCCTGGATCTGAGAAAAGTGTGTCTTTTCAAAAATCTATTTTGGGTCCTAGACCAAAACACATAGTAGTAAACAATGTAAGAGTTCCCGTTGCTAGTGACAATGAAGTTAAGCAATTTTATAAGCCATTGTCAAAACCCAGAGTTGGATTCTCAAAACTAAATTTTAGATCAAAAACTCTGCCACCTAGAAGAGTCATAAATAGTTATCATCGTCTTAGAACACCTCAACCAAAAAGAAACAATGGTAGACAAAATCAACCTCGTGGCTTTCCTGAAACTTAGAACAACTTCCCACGACATGGTTACATGCCATGGGAAACGTGTCTTCCATTTCCACATCCCAACCAATTGCATCAAATGCAAGAGATGTTTAGCACTAACAACTTTGGACCCATAAGATATTGGGGACCAACTTTTTGAGGTATTGCCTTATATAAATAGACATGCCTTTGAGTCGACTTGGAACCCGATGAGTGGATAAAGGATAGAGGATACTCCAAACATATAACGGGTAACCGAAAGCTCTTCTCAAGCTACAAGGCATACAATGGAGGTAATGTTATTTTTGGTAGTAATATTCGCGGTAACATCATTGGCAAAGGTAAGATTTCTAATGACTCTCTCAAAATATAAATGGTAGAAACAATGTTGATAACTTAGGATTTAACTTGCTAATATAGGACAAAAAATGTGATAATAGAGTAGAGTAACTTCTCTGAACATGAAAGTGGAAATCACAAAGGACGGTAAATTCATAGTAGGAGGTCTTAATGAAGAAATGTGCTTAAATGTGATGAATTTGTAGGAAATAAGCCAAATGATCAAATCTGACTAAACGATTGATGAAAAAGTATCCACATTGTGGCATAGGGATTAGGATCACGCAAACAAGCGTCACATCAATCGTTTGGCATCTAAGGAATTAGTTAGGAATTTACCTAAGCTTAAGTTTGATCAACATTTTTATGATGCATGTAGAATGGGAAAACCAGGCTCACGCTATCACAAAGGTTAAATAAGTTCTAAGAATATAGTCTCAATGAGCTAGATGGTATAGAAGAACTTCTACCATAATGATCACTGTCGGTCCTAAGCCGCCGTAAGGAGTTACGAAGGAAACCCGTTAAAACACCCTAGTCATAGTAATAAACTTCTGAATGGGTATACATGGACTATATACCTTAAGATAAAGTCCGAAGCTTTCGATCAATTTGAAATATTTAGTAGGAAAATCTAAAACCAATTAGGTTTTTCAATAGTGTCAATAAGAACCGACCACGGTAGAGAATTTGATAATGAGGTGCAATTTGGAGAGTTTTGTAATGCCAATGGTATTATACATAAGTTCTCGGCTCCACGCACTCCTCAATCAAATGGCGTGGTCAAAAAGAAAAATAGGACACTTTAAGAAATGAGTAGGACTATGTTGAACGACAATCGTTACAAAAGTCTTGGTGTAACGCCTAATACATTCAAACATACATTCTCAACCGAATCCTATTAAGCATTCTAGGAAAAACACCTTACGGACTCTTAAGAGGTAGGAAACCTACGTTAGATTATTTTAGAGTGTTTGGAAGAAAGTGCTTCATTTTTAACACCAAGTACTACCTTACCAAGTTTGACCCAAAGTCATACGAATGTGTCTTTTTAGGTTACTCCCAAAATAGTAAAGCCTACACCATCCTTAATAAACACACTAAGAAAATCAAAAAATCACTCAACGTGACATTCGATGAAACTCCTCTACCTCTAAGAACATCACCCCTTGGAGGATGATACTTAATGAATAAGAAGCCATTAGGGAACCGTAAAAGAAAAACCCTAGAAAATTGTTGTTTGTGGATTAAACTCTTAAAATTGACAAATAGTAAAAAATTAAGTGAACTAGTGAACCATCCTTTTGAAAATGTTATAATAAACCATAAAACAAAGAACTCTTATATCACAAGCCCCAAAAAAAAAAAAAAAAAAAGAAAAAAAAACCAGAAGTAACTTCTTTAGGGTTTTATATCAACAATAGAACCTAAGAATTGAATGAAGCGTTAGAACTGAAAGATAGATAGTCGCCATGCAAGAATAATTAACTTAATTCGTTGCTAAAGCCATATTAGGAGTAGTGCCACAACCTAGGAATATGACAATCATAGGAACAAAGTGGGTGTTTAAGAAAAAAGTTAGACGAGAACGGCGTTGTTCAAGGGGGGGGGTGGGGGAAAAAGGCTAGGTTAGTGTGCTCAAGGCTATAATCAACAAGAGGCAGCGATTATGAATGAAACTTAAGCACCAGTTGCTAACATGAGTCATTAGATATTATTAGCTTATTGCTTGTGCCTTTGATTTTAAAACTTTCCAGACTGGATGTAAAAAAGTAGCATTCCTGTAACGGTTTTATCATTGAGGAGTATACGTGGCGACAACATCCAGGATTCATTGATTTTGAAAAACGATCATGTCTATAAATTAAAGAAACTTATATGGTCTTAAACAAGCACTCAAATCCTTGTATGATAGATTAAAAGCTTTCTTATATTAACAGAAATAAAAATGGGAATGGTAGATAACACTCTTTTTACAAGAAGAAAAGTTCCAAATCTCATCATATTCTAAATATGTCGATGACATTATGTCGGTTGACTTGTCAAGACATGTGTGATTGAATTTGCTAAATCATGCATGACGAGTTTCGGGATGAGCATGATGGGTATACTTAACTTCTTCCTTGAGATTAAAACAAACAAAACAAAATGAGATGGTATCATCTATAATCAATCTAAAGTAAAATAAAGAAAATACTTAAAAATTTTGTCTATGAAGAATTCTAAACCAATGAAACCGATGGTCCTCCGATACTAAAACTCACGAAAGATGAAGAGTAAGAGCCGGTAATAGTACCAATATCGAGGCATGATAGGTAGTTTATTATACCAAACGGCAAGTAGGCCGATATCATATTATGACTGCCTTTGTGCCGCTTCCAAGAGGCCACCTAAAAAACTCTCACCTTGAAGCGGTTAAGCTACTTCCGATACATTAAGAGGAACGGCACTTAGGATTATTGAATCCTAAGGGACCGGCATAGAAATCGTAGTATATTCCGACTCTGATCATGCGGGAGATTATATGGATCGAAAGAGCACTAGCGGTATTTTTACGTTCGTGGGATGTTGTTTGACATCTTGGTTCTCGAAGAAACAAACCGCTCTTGCTATATCCACTACCGAAGCCGAATACGTAAGCACCGAAAAGGCATGTCAAAAAGCACTATGGATGAAACTAGCTCTCATCAACTACAACGTACGACTCGACGACGTTCCCATCATGTGTGATAACAAAGGCGCGATTGACCTTAGCAAAAACCTGGTGCAACATTCTCGTACCAAACACATCGAAATTCATCACCACTTTCTTCGTGATAACGTCTAGAAAGGACATATCTCAATCGAAAAATTTCCGTCTGTCGACAACATCGTCGACATTCTTACTAAACCCCTTAAACGTGAATTGTTTAACTGTCTATGTCTTGGTTTAGGAATGATGAAACACATTCCCTAAATCATATTAGTTCGCTTCTCCTTTTTCTGTGGCAATTCTAGTCCGTGTTCCATTCCGTGTCATGACAACTGAAATACTTCATCCGAAGTACTTTAAGCATTTTTAATTCGCGAAATGCAAATTAAAATGTCACTCTTCTTCGTGAAATTTTTGTCAAAAACTGAGTCCAAAACCCTTTACTGAGGGCGGCCCCCATACCATAAGCGGCCCCCTGATATATTTGGGACTGCTAGGCATTATGGGACCGCCATCAGCAGACTCCCTTATTTTACACTTAGTCAAAAAAAATTCAAACCATAAAAACAAACACCCTCCTTCGTGCTGCAAGTGACGAACACGATTCAAACAACCCAAAAACTCAAAATCACCCATCAAAAACACAAATTAAGATAAAAAAAAAAAATAATCAACACTTATAATCATTTACAACATCTTAAAGATCATCATTGTAAGTCATTCATCTATTTTTTTCAATTTGCGTTAGGGTTCATTAATGAACACCAAAAAATGAATTGGGGAATTCAATTTTTTTTTTCAATTTCATACAATTGGGACTACTAGGATACAATGTATAACTAATATGCTTCCCATAGACATAGGATTTGTATATATTAGTGAGCTTGTAGAAAAATTGATTTGGAACCAAAATCCCAATTTTATTTTTAAATCACTCACGTTAGGAACATAATAAAATTGTTGTCATGCATTGTTAATCCAACCTAAAAATGTTTTCAAACACATGCATAATGATCTCATGAACCAAATTCAAGATACATAATTCATATATATTTTTTGACTTGTTTGGATGAGAAAAATCAAATTAAAGAGCGTTTGGGTTAACTCTTAGGTATTTTATGTATTAGGTCGATTTAATCGTATACACACATTTGTAACATTTAGGTATACCACTATGAAACAATGCACATGACATATCACAAGTAAAAATATATAAAATGTGATTTCATTCTCTTTTAGGAAATCATGCCTTGTAAATCTTCTAAAGATTACAAAAATACAAGACACTATATCCCTAAAATTTCACATGAATTCCGTTCTCCAATAAAAGAAAAACTAAGAAACCTTAAAGAACGTTACATTCATGAGGGTCGGGTGGTTTTTGATAACTTTACGGATCTAAACTATGTTCGTCTTTTGTTTCATTTTGTCGAGTTTGAGTGTCTCCTTGAAATCAATGAACAAGTGTGTCCTCGTTTTATTCTTGAGTTTTACAGTCAGTATCGATTGAGTTATTGACGAAGGTCAAATGTTTATCGAGTTTGTTATTCAAAATCAATTCTTTTCTTACTCTCTTGAAGAATTTGCTCTAATTCTTGATGTACCTTGTGAAGGTGCGTGTGTCTTTACCGATAGATGGAGACTTGATGAGTTGGCATATGGTATCCCTTCGGATGGTCCATATCAAACCAACCTTCCTTCCATTGAGGACATCATTTCGTCTATTCGAATTGATCGAGATGGTCAAGTCTGTCGCATCCGTCATGAGGAAGAAATTGATGTTCTTGAATATCAAGTTCTAACTCGTGAAATTGAGCCAACCCTGAAGCCTTTAGAAGAAATTATCTGGGAAAATGTCTTTTGTCTGGGGGGTAATCGGGATCATGTTCCTGCATGTCTTTGTTATATGCTTTATTGTGTCGTACACTCCGAAAGATTCAACCTTGCCTATTTCATGACAAAACGAATGGAGTGGGTTACTAAACAAAAGAGGTTAATTCTACCCTATGGTATGTTATTAACTCGTTTGTTTAAATTCATCGTTAGGGAAAATCCCGAATTGGAAAATGAGTCCTATGTCTTGTACGATCGTGTCATGACTCCTCTTGCCGCTCAACTAGAGCGAAAACCCAAAAGAGATCGTGGCACGAGAAGAGGTCGTCATTCCACTTCTTCTTCTTCCGCCTTCGATCAACCATCCTCATCTCATCTCAACGATGATGATGACGATGGGAATGACGAAGGGACCTCGCGTGCAAGCACTCCTTCCCCCATTCGTTATGTCAACTCTTTAACCAATCAAGTTCCTCAAGTCTTTCAAAACCCACCTAACATTGACCCTCACCTTGAACCATTTTACACCCGCCAAACCGAAATCATCAACCGTCAAGTACAATTACGAGATGAGCAACGTGGTGGAGTAAGGTCAATCGGAAAAAGTCTTAGAAGGTTGTGGAGAAACATAAAGAAGTGAGCAATAAGGGAAATTGCTTTATGACATTATTATCTATATTATTTACTAATCTATTATGCTTAGGTGTTTAATCTTATGCTACTCATTAGTAACTTAGTACTTAGTATGGGCAACTTAGCTTGCCATGGATGATCCTTCGATTTTATCATCCTAAACCAATGCTTGCATGCACCTCGATAGACTCTTTGCTATATATATGATATTATGCATGCTTATCTTTTGATAAAATTTGCCTACATATGCTTCCCTCATAGAACTCAAGATAGTTGATATTGTGAAGTTGGATAATAAGTATTAGATGATTCATGATGAGATAGGATTGACTGAAAAAGGGAAATTTAGAAATTTTTAAATACAAGCATATCAGGAAATTCTAAAAAAAAATTATGTCTCCAGAAAACGGCCCCCTAAAATACTGGGCGGCCCCCTAATATATATGGGACCGCCGGGTAATTAAGGGACCGCCATCAGAGGTCACAGATTCTTCTACTGTGACCTTCTGAATTTCTGTGCAGTTGACCACTATCCCATCTAGGCACAGCTATAATTTCTGCATTTTGACAAACACCTTTTGGAATCTAAATCTTCAAACCCCATGCCTTACTTCTTCAATCCATTTCTTCCACCTTAAATCATGAACTCTCTTCTATCATCATCTTCATCACCTCATTCTACCATGAATTCCACCAATGCTTCCTCATCTAATCCTTCTAAGAAAATCAAACTCACCATAATCCTTCCTAGACAATTATTTGTCAACATATCTAGTGATGAAGATATCACCACCACACCTTCTCCTACAACAACCTCCTCATCTCCAACTCCTCCAAATGCACCATCAAAAACCACATCCACTAATCAAACATCATCAAGTCAAGAAAACACATCTTCTTCTTTTCACTCAAAACTTCAAATTTCACCTCCATCTTCACATGCACCAGCTTCTCCTCATCACTTGAACCCCTTGCTTGACAACATTTTGTACGTTCCTTCTAGACCTCTAAATCCTCAACCACTTCAAAGTCATCCTTCCTTGGATATCATACTTTCTTTGTCCCCAATCACTCCTCTTGATCACATTCATGACACTCAATCACCACCATCTCAACCACAACCTCAACCACCTATCATGGGTCATCCTCTTTTCTATAACTATCATGACTATCATGGGTCAACTTGCATTTGTTGTTCTCACAACCGAAACTTTTTATTCACCATAAGAGATGAGATGAATATCATGTTTGCTCATCTTGAATATCTTCTTACTATCGCAATCACTTCACACTTTCTACCTCCACCTTAAAAAAATATCTAAATGTTTTCATAAACGTGAAACCTCAAACCTTTTGCTTAAAAAGTCATTCTTTATGGATCATGAATCATTTAAGACTTATGTAGTATTGTTTCTGTTTATCTTGTATTAGTTCTAGTTTTATCTTGCATGAATTTAATAATTGGATGTGCTAATATATGAGTTTCTTGTTGGTGGAATGAAACTCTTCTTTTGATAATTTATATATATTATGTGTTAACTTGAAAGATATTTGTCTTGCACTTGTACTTCTAACTTTGTTTTGTAGCAAAACATTTTTCGTAAGATCGATCCCTTGGTGCCCCGAACAAGGGGGAGCATACATCAAGGGGGAGTCTTGATATCGTCGATTTCTTTCTTCCTTCAACAACTCGATGATCATTCTTTTCGAATTCGACAAAAAGGGGGAGAAATGAAACACAACTCATTTAAGATTGTTAATACAAATAATGCCTAAAAACGTTATTTATATTTTTCGACTTCTCAACGTTTTGATAATAACAAAATGTAAAAACGTTTACAATAAAAATAAACGTTTACAAATTATTAAATGTAAAATTTCATTTCTAAGATTAGTGATCACTTAAGGTATGGACAAACAAAATAATTAAGCATGATTAGTGATCAAGAAAATATTTTTCTCTTAATCATCACTTTTAATTCTACAAAAGTATTTTTTTTTCAAAAATACTTTTACAAAATATTTTCTAATTAAAATAAAAAGTTTTATAAAAAACTTAAAATTTGAAATTCAAATTTCTCGCCCCCTCCCAAAACGGAAGCTTCTACACCAGATACAACATTCCTCACAAAAAGACAAAAAATAGAGCGAAGTCTAGGCGGCGGCCCCCTTATAGGCTTGGCGGCCCCCTTATATATAAGGGACCTCCCTCAGAGAGCCATTGGGATTCCCTGCCTATAAATACTGCTTCATTCCCAGCAGAAAATAATTCCTCTTTGCACGAAATTTTTTAGTCTTTTCTTTCTCTCACTAAATATCTTGATCACTAACATACGTAGATCTTGTCTCAAGTGATCTAATATCTTCTTCTCATCTCTTCCCTCTCATTCAAGTGCAAGAGAAGAACACTCGTATTCGTCAAGAAACGAAGTGTTAATTAGTGATCCATCCTCTTTTCTTCTAAGTACCAAACCTCTATTGTATTTATCTTGTGTATTTGTGTGATTCGGATATTGTGTAGATCTGATAGTGTAGATCTTCCTTCCCCTCTCCTTCAAAGTGCAAAAGAGAAGAACACACGTAATCTACCAAGTAAACGCAGTGTATTAAAATATGAGTCTATCCTCCTTTTCTTCTAAGTTAACCAAAGCTCTAGTTGTATTTTATCTTATGTTTTATCTGGTGATTCGGATTATTGTGTAATCCCATAGTGTAGATCTTGTGAGTGTGTATATCTTTGAAGTGGTAGATTGTTCTATGCTAAGATTAGACTCGACATTTACTTAAGTTTCGGAAAAATAACGTAAGCGACGAGTAAACGGTTTTCTCTGCATAAAGATGAGCTTGAATTGACAATAGTGAAAATCTCGAGTCGGATACTCGGGGAGTGAGAGGGCGAAGAGGGTCTTTCCGTAGCCGAACACTATAAAATCTTGTGTCTTATTATTTGGTTTTTACTTTTCATATCTCTTTACATTATTATTGTTGGGTTTATCGTGGTATTAGTTTAGAATATATAATGCTTTTTTTTTTTTTTATTTTGTTCATATTGTGATTATGAATTAAACAGTATAACTCGGATCTATAGATTTTTGAAAGTAAACTTTTGAAACGTAAAACAATCGTGTAAACTATTCAACCCCCCCCCCCCCCCTTCTAGTTTCCACACATTATGGAGCATATATGGCGACGACATCAATAACAAAATGAATGAAAGATTTGACAAAATAATAATTTGATGTATTTTAATTTTTCGTATTTTTTTAAACTTTTTTCGTATTATTTTTTATCTTTCGTATATTTTTTTTATTTTAATTTGTATTTTTAAATTAAATGAATGAAATAGTGTTGTTTAAAAAATGGAAACGGAATAAAAATTGGGGGGTCCGAAAAGTGTAAGTTAGTGCAAGTTACTGCTGAGTTTGTTTTTGGGTAAATTAGTTGATTGTAAGTTAAGTGGAGAAAAACTGATGTGATGCACACATGACAATAACTTGTAAGTTAATGCACCTTGTGCTCTTAGTAGCTCATACATAACTCTGACGAAACTTAATTCAGAGGCTTTTGGTTGGTAAGAAACTCGTGTAAAGAATATGACAAGGTCCTTGGGGCACGTTTGGTAGAGAGAATTTCAGATATTATAAATGAAGCAGAGAATAAAATTTCAGAGAAATGAAATTGATTGAGAAATTTACTGAATTTTATTCTTTAGTTACGTCAGAGAATTGAAATAAAAAAAACAATCACGAAAATCGTTTTTTTTCTTCTTCTTTAAAAGACATCTAAATAGAAAAGGATTATAATGTCACCAATAAATTACCAAAACCTAAAATTCTCTCTTCTATGGGCGAAAAAACGGCTCCCTCTATTCCATCAATTCTGATCGCATAATCTTCTTCTTTCTTGATCCGAATATCATATAATACTCTTGTTTAATCTGTTAATCTTATGATTATAATGATTTAATAAGTTTCTTATTTGATTGATGTTTCTCTAAAGATTTAGGGTGCGGTCTCTCATTTAGGGTTTGGTGTTTTTTCGTTCTTTAAGGATCTTTATTTATTCTTATCGACTTTCATTATGGAAGTCAGATAGTCCTTCGTGTATTTATATTATTGCCTTCCTTCAAAGGTTTTTCGTGATGAGATAGACGTGGATCTCATAGCTGCTGTGTTGATCTTTTAGTTTTCTTTGTTTAGGGTTTTTTAGGTTTCGTTTTGCTTGTTGCAATCAAGAATGTCGAATACAAGTGATAAGGGTACTACGTTTGGAGATGGTGCTGCTAGGGTTGGTATGCAGCTTAGAAGTAGTCTAAAGGTGAGTACAACTTCTCCTTTGGTTTCTCCGTCTACTATTATTAACGTGCCTCGAGAACTGTATAGTATTGATGTTGCTGCCACTTTTGGAGTTCCATTAACTATTGTGGGTGACTTGCAAAAGTTAATTAATGATATTGATGAAGCAAAGTTGTTAAGCTCGTGGGGCTTAACAACTTTGTCTACTACAACTTTTTGAGAAAAGCTGTCAATAAGCTTAAAGAGAAGAGCTTATGAGGACAGAAACACTAACAAGCTTACAAGGCAAAAATGCAATAAGTTGTTTGGACAAATAAGTTAGGAAAAAGGCTAAACAAGCTTAACAACCTACTAACTAATCTAAATAAGCTATTTAGGACAAAAAATTAGCTTATCAAATAAGCTCAATAAGCCAGGGAAGAAAAATAAGCAATCCCTACACCTAAGTAGGCTAAAACAGTCAAAAGGCAAGTTTAAGCTTAAAAATAAGCTATCTAAAAAGATTCTTAAAGGCTGAAACTTGAAGGGCTTATACAAGAGCTTATAGGCTCTTGAAATAAGCCAAGAAATTGGGCTTAAATACTCTTAAAGCTCAAGAAAAAGTGGCTTAAAATCTCCCCTTTGCACCAGGGGAGATTTAAGCTAAACTTAAGTGGCTTATTTGACAGCTTATTAAAAGCTGTCAAATAAGCTCAAATTGAAAAGAAAAATGAAAACAGCTAAAGTACCCTAGCTTATGGACTTATGCACCAAATTTTGACTTTTAAAAATCATAAAAACTTGCTGATTTTTTAAGGTGAAAAAGGCTGTTTTGGATTTTTAAAACTGTTACTACAACACTTGGTGGTTTTTGACTTAACAAGTCAAAAGAACAAAGGAGGTTTTGACAGCTCTTTAACACACACAAAACACACCTTTTTTGATACTCAAACTCAAACCACAAGTGCTTAACTAAATAAGCACTTGTGGTGTTTTTTAAAAAGTCACAGTTTCAAAAATGGTTTAGAAAACCTTGGAAAACAATTTTAAAAACAGAGTAGAACTTATAAAAACAATCTTTAAATAACTTAAAACTTAAGCTTCAACATCAACAGTTTCCCGTCAACCCATGCACATACCCTTTTTATGACCCGATTTTAAAGTTGCCCCAAACACCCCCTTTAATAAAGTCTCAAAATGGATTTTAAAACATTAAAAAACTGTTTTGACTCACAATTCATAAATGGAATGACAAATAAGCCATAAACTCGAGGGACCCTAAATTACCAAAAATAAGCAGGAAACAAGCACTCTAAAAAGCTAAAACGATCATAACTTAAAAATCTAAAAATTGAGACTTTAAAAGAGAAAAATGGAATTACCCTTTGTCCAAGCATTATACAAGGACCATTTGTAACCCACAAGGGCCTTTCAGCTACAAGCTTTGGCTTATAAAAAAGCCATGAAAAACTAAAAAGCTCATCCAACTTTTAAAGCTATATCATCCAAATGCTTATTCTAGATCTTTCCACGAAAACATAAAACGTTATAAAAACTTTAAACTATGAGATTTTAAGCTTTATAATCTATCAGGTCTTCTATAAAAGCTTATAGAGCATGTTTAACAATAAACAAAAGTGACTTAAGCCGTTTAACAATGAAGACTTAAAACGGAAATCAATCTTAAAAACTTCAATACTTCAATTAATGATACAAAGGGTTACAAAGAACTATAAACAGTACGCAGAGCTGCAAATAAGCATAAACAAACAGACATTTTGCTGGAATTGAAAATTAACTCACTAAAATAAGGCTACACACTTTTTTAGCTATCACAAAGACCCAATTATACTCTAAGCTATTCTCAGCTTCTTCTTCTTGTGTTTTGTTTAGTTATAGGACATCAATGATAAATCCAAGCCATCCATAGACCTTGGCTTCTTTTAAAACCATCTAGCCATTGGTTCGGCAAAGGTTTGGGGAAAAGTGATATTGCCAACATGCAATCTTCACTTTTATGGAAAGTTAGTATATAGAGGGGGGAGGTGAAACATTACCCATGGAGTTTGGTGTAGACTACAGTGTCAGGGTAAAAACGGGGTTACACACCCGTGAGTTGTGTTGGGGGGAAAACAAGGGCGGGAAAAACTGTTTGAGTTATAACAGGCGAAGGGTTTGTGGGTTTGGCACTATTGGTCCTTCAAAGTGATATGACTTGTTGCATCCATGGTCCTTGGTGTTAAATAACTTTGGAAACTTGGCAAGAACACCCCCTGAGGGTTATATAACAAATAGCACCACAAGTCCTTGCGTGTACAAGTTTAGGGGACTTGGCAGCCCTGGCCCTTGGGGTTTTTCTTTGGCAGTTTTAACCCTCTTCTTTGTTTTTCTCTTTTCTTCTTATAAATACAAGTTTAGGGTTTGGCAATTTTAACCCTCAAACTTATATTTCTTCACATGTTGACTTTTGGATTTGTCGGGGTTGACTTTGACTTTGACCAGTTGACTTTTCTGTTGACTTTTTGACTTGATTGACTTTTCGGCTTCGATTTGGCTTTGTCTCTCACAGTCTTTTCCATTCCGAGTCCGGTTTTGTCGTTTTGGCTTTGTTTTTCGTCCTTTTCTTAGTTATCCGTTCCTGCACAATACAATTAGCAAAACAAGCATATATTTGGCATTTTAAGTCCGTTTTTGGTTGTTTTAGCTCGTTTTTAAAGGTAAAAGGTATGTGTAATTAAGCACATACCAAAGGCCAACAACACAATTGCTTAAACGTTCAAACTCCGTTTGATACGCGGTAACTATGGGGTTTGTTTAAGCTTAAAAAGAGCGGCTTGGTGATTATCGTAGGAGGACGGGCCAAAACGGGTTTCAAGAGCTCGTGTAAATGCCTCCCAAGTGGTGAGAATGTTGTTGTTATAGAGGTATTTGTGCCAACTAAGGGCATCTCCGCTTAGGTAGAAGGCGACCATAGCAAGGCGTTGTGGTGGTCTAATGTTGTAAAAGGAAAAGTATTGGTCAGCTTGGAATAGCCAATCCAATGGGTTTGTTCCATCGAATGCAGGAAGGTTGAGTTTTGGTGGACGTATTTGAAGGTCACGGTTGGGTGGTGGGGTTGTAGGTGGTGGTGTTTGGTTATTTCGTTGCAGGGTTTGAGTGATGGTGGCAATAAGGTTGGATGTTTGTTCATAGTAGGCAGATAACTATTTTCCGATATTTTCGAGTTGTAAGGATGAAGCAGCTTGGTTGGCTAGGAGTTTTTCGCTATTTAGGTTAGTGGATGCAACGAGTTTGGAAATATTTTCAGACATGGCAGCGATGGATTCTTCAGTGGAGGGTGGATCGCGTTTCGATGGCATGGTTTGAGTGAATCTAAGCACCAATTGATAGAAACCGATTCGAGGTGGTTATTCTCCTTCTAACTAACTAATGACTAACTAAACAATATTAGACTTTACTGCAATTTTTCTCTTTTTATTCAATGAAAACAAAACAACACTTTAAATAGGAAAAAGATACATATGCATGTCCTAAACTTAAGGAAGGAAATAGGGACGTGGGTAGAAGAAGTCACAACAGTAATTGTACCACTTCTTATCCACGAGACTACTACTGCTATCTTGCATGAGAAATACCAAAACCTGCATGCTAAAGAAATGGAGATTGTTAGTACAAAATTCGTGTTGGGTTTGGTAGTGTCGAAGTCCCTTGTCGGGTAGGGCCTCCAAATGACTTGAATACTTGATCTTGTACTAGAGCAAGAGAAGTGGTGGCTTTCTGCACAATTAAAAGTAAACTGTTAGCCTTACCACAGGGCGGACCCCGCGATTAAGCTCCGGCGTGAGAGTAAGTACACATGTTTGTTAGAGAATGTCAGAGTATGTGTGTGAGTTAATGATCAGACAGAATGTACCTTTTTGGGGTGTGAAATGACCCCTATTTATAGGCAAGCTTAATACTAGGGTTTCCTAGTATTTCGCTTGTAACTGTTGGTGGCTGGAGTGGGTCCCTTGTCGGGCAAGGGTCCACGTATAATCGTGTTTGCGGACGCGAGTGTTCTTCCGCGGCCGGTGTTTGTCCGCGGAGGACCACCGGGTGCGGTTGAGAGGATACTCGCGTGCGTTTCTGAAATATCCGGAGCAAGGCCTTTGTCAGGCTTAGCAGTCCAGCTATTTGTTATATTGGGCCTGGGCCCATATACGTATATTATGAACTAAGCCCAGTAAGCTTGGTGCTCATACTATACGTTATCAAGTCCCCCCAGTCTAGTTTGCTTACTGTACGCGGTACAATTATAGCGTGCGGTGAGCATTACTAGACTTAGAGTTCCGCGATCAAATTTTCGTTTATTCCTGCCTTACTCCGCGGCCTTTGTACCGTTTTGGCAGTTTGTCGTTGGTTACGTGGACTCTTTATGTCCTTTCATCTTCTGCATGATTTGACCGTCTGGGCCCCATATCCAGCTGTTATCATCATCTTTTTACTATATTTTTGCACCGTTGATTGGGAAGTGTTTTGGCACGTGTCGTCATCCTACTTTTACTTCACTTAAATATACCATTGGGTATAAATAGCCGATTCGTGCCTTACTGTTTCTTTTTTCATCTCTTTCACTCTTCCACCATTGTTGATAAATTTCAAGGTTTTCTAGTTGCACAGCCCCCCTTATTCTAGCCTTTCTTCTTGATTCAGGTTAATCTCTTTGTTTCTTTTTTATTATGGGCAGTATTACATCTCTCAAATGTGTTCTTACGCAAGAACACCTTGATGCCATTTGTGCTAAGTATTTTGTCCCCGAGGAGGTCCATCCTCAACTGCCCAGCTCCGATGCCACCATGCATGAGAGACCGACTGGTAAAGTTGGAATGTACACCCGTTTCTTTGATTACGCCAACTACCGTATCCCTTTTTCCACCTTCTTCGTGTCTGTTCTCACCCATTTCCGCATTCCATTTTCCCAATTATCCGTGTTTGGGTCTGCCAAGGTTTCTCATTTTGAAATCCTGTGCCGCGTTTGCAACATTGAACCTGATGTCAGTTTGTTTCGCTACTTTTATACACATAATTACAAAAATGGGTGGTTTGGGTTTACTAAGCGCCCAAACGTCCGTGCTTGTTATTCCAAGAATTTGGATTCCGTGAAGAACTGGAATGATCATTTTTTCTGGGTTGATGAGTTTGTGGTTCCTTCCGATGCTCGGTTTAATTGGTTTTTGGGTTCCAATATTACCAAGGATCGAGCTCCTGCTCCCTCTGAATATGATGTGGAGCATATTAATACCCTTATTGCTCACGCCTCTCCGTTCCTTAGGTTCCCGGAGGAATTTCTTTGCTGGGTTGGCATAAGCCGTAATTACCTTTTGAATAAAGATACTTATCCCCGCTTTGAGTATGAGAACGGAGAGGGTGGGTTCTATTTTCCGTATGCACTTTGATTATTGTTTGCATTTTTTCTGTTTTTCTCGCTTCTTTATCCTTTTTCCCTGTTGTTTTTTGTAGGTATGGATTTGAATGCTTTTATCCGCACTGCTGATCCTCGCAAAGTAAGGATTGTTGAGAGACCCCGGGCTGAAAATGAGAGACCTATTGTCACCGTGGCCAAACATCGCACCGTGACCCTACTTCCGACCTCCGTGGTTCGTTCCTCCGGAGAGTTGTCGGCCAGTGTGGAGAGGGAATTTGCTGGAGACGCGAGTGTTGGTGATGGTGGAGATCAGGGATTTGATTATGCTGCTGGACAGGGTAATGTTGAGCCGTCCGTGCCTGTTACCGAACATGTTGAAGCTGAAGTTCCTATCCCCCAAGCGTTCTAAGAAAAAGAGAGTAGTCTATGATAGTAAAGGGTTGCCTATCACTGCTCATCCACCCAAAAGATTAAGGGCTGATTATGGGACTACTGGTGGTTCCGTTACTGGAGGTAAGTCTCCCAGTGTTCTTAACAGGTTACTTCAAGATTCTCGCTTAACGGTAGAACAGGGTGTTCTAGCTCTTCCTACCTTACCCTTTATTACTTCTTCCGTGACAGCTTCACCTTTAGAGGAGGGCGGAGATCGTACTGACTCCGTGACTGGTCCCTCCTTATGAACCATAAGTCCCTCCGCAAGGTTCGTTGTCCTCTCTGATTCTTCTCATCACTCAGGCGCTAAATCTGCTGATCCTGAAGTTGATTCTCTTGTTAGGTCTGCTGCTCCGGTTATGACTGAGGCTATCACTGTTGCTACTGTTGCTACCACGGTGGCTATTCCCGCTGATGTTAGCAAAGATAAGAGCGCACCACATCCGTCCGTTTTTGGTTCTTCAAGCTCATCTGAGAAGACGGATCGTACTCTTAGTCTTTTTACAGGGAGATCGGGTAGTGGTTTTGATGCCGGGAGTATCCGTGCGGAAGAGGCTGTAGGTGCCGGCTCAGAGGAAATCTATGTTCCTGAGTGGACGGTGACCAAAGGTTTTGAGATGAATGACGGGCGTTTGTGTGCCAACATGATTGATCACTTCACTCCTCCTGCCTTCTTCAAGACTGTCCGCGGGATGGAGCATGAGCAACTATTTACTGAGTTTAATGTATCAGCCGCACGCAACTTGAGTTTGAGCTCCGAGGTGAGGATGCGTGCGGAGTATAACATCTTGGAGAAGAGGAAATGGAGAACTCTTGCGGAGGAGAAAAACACTTTGTTGGAGGCGAAAGACAAGGAGATTGAAGATTTGAAGTCTCAACTTCTTAGGGCAAGGGAGGAGTCCGCGGAAGTGACCCAACTCCGTGCTCAGGTATCTGGTCTTGAGGCCACCGAGAACTCTCTTCGAGGGGAAGTTGCTTCTGCCAAGGACCGCAACACTCTTCTTGAGCAAGAATGTGATTCTTTAAAGCTAAAAGTGACGGGCCTTGAGTCTGCTATTGTTGAAAAAGATCATAAGCTTTCTGAATTAGGAGCGTCTTCTTCCTCCTTGAAGTCTCAGAACCAAAGTCTTGTTGATCAGGTATAGTTTTCCATCCTTAACTATTTTCTTCATAATTTTGTGTTTCCCTCTCTTCACACATACATACATGTATTTCTTAGGTGCATGAGCTGGAGGTTTCTTCCACGGACCTCCGTGAGAAGCTGGAGATGTATGAGGAGCTCTTGAAACGGTTAGAGGAATATCAAGATAATCTTATGGAACCCCTCAGGACTAGATTGGCCGAGATTGATGCTGATTTCACCCGGTGTTGTATGCGCTTTCAAGAGAGTTTCCATCCGCACCTCCTCAACGTTATTGCGGGGCGAAGATGGTTACTAACTCATGGGATGAAGCTTCTTGTGGTTAAGTGCCTTAATTCAAATGAGTACATGGAGGCTCTTGGTCATGCTTTTGGTCGTGCTATAGAGAAAGGGATGCAGGAGGGCCTAGCCGCGGGGATTGAGCATGGGCAAGCTGGTAGATGTTTGACTGATCTTGAAGCTTATATTCCCTCTGCGGAGGATGATTTTAATTCTGCCATCCGTGAACTCCGTGACCTTAACTTTCCGCTTCTTCAAGAGCTTTCCACTAAGAAGGATGCCAGTACTTGGGATATTATGGATCTTCTCCGTTTGGATGACGCCGTGGCTGAGACCTTAGGTATGACCGATCTTCAACCCGATGCAAGTCAGCTAATGGTTCCCATCCATCATAAGTAGGATAAGGTCATAATTGGGAGCCAAGCCTTGTCCGTTGCTTTGGATATATGCCGTGGGCGAGTGGAGAAAATGGAAAGAAATCTTATTGAACGTCTCCCCTTTTTGAAAGGTATATTTGCGTCCATTGATGATCCTTTATCCGCTAAGGCTTTAATTGAACCGCCTGCTAAGGTTCCCGCTACTAACGTGTTATCTACTGTAGTCATTGTTCCTCATGCTGATCCTTCCGTTTCTGTTGAAGATTACGATAATCCGAATTCAGCGGATGTGGTTCCGGAGAACGCTATCCTAGGTTCGGAAAGTGAAGGAAAGATTGATGCCTTATCCGGAGATGGCCTTACGTTTTCCCAACTGGATGATGAAGCTAGGGATGCTGTTTTATGAACGTATTTATTTTTCCTCCCGCGGTCGCATGTGACCTTGCGGTTTCTCTTGTAATTAAAATATCCTGGCTATTTATAGTTTGTCCTGTTATGGTGTATACCGCGGCCGTGTGTGGCCTTTTTATTGCGGTACTTTTTATGTAACCGACTTTACAACAATTTTTTGATATATCCGTTGTATATAAATGTTGTTGCTATCTTTTTATATCACGTGTGATACTTTTATTAGGATAGTCTTGTGAATATTTGTGGGTTATTCTCCCGGCGCTGGGCTTGCAATACCTCTTACGCGCCTGAGCTGATTTTGAGGTTGCTCAATCCTTTATTATACGTGATAATATTTTTGTGGAGCGTGGCTCCTAACATGCGCGTCTTAATAATTAATATAATTTTGCAAAATTAAAGACAATTTTAAAAATTAAAAACTCGTGGGGATAGCTAATCCCCATTTTTCATTGAAATTCAACATATTACAAAATGTAAATAAAGATATTGCCCTCTGGAGCATCGTATGTGCCGGGCTAGTTCTTACACTTCATGTATATAACATTTTTTGAGATTACAAATGTTCCATGTCTTCGGTATTTCCTTTCCTTTGCGGTCTTTGAGTTTGTAAGCTCCCTTTCCAAGCGACTCTTTAACTTCGTATGGTCCCTCCCACTTGGGTCCAAGTTTGCCTTCGTCCCTAGCATGACTTGCTTCATTGCTGCGGTAGACCATATCACCCGGCTTGAAACTTGTTCCGCGGACTCTTGAGTTGTAATATTTTTCCATCTTTTTCTTGCTCATTGCTTCTTGTATTGCTGCTTGCTCCCTTCTTTCTTCTATGAGGTCCAAGTTGATTCCCAGAGCTTCGTTGTTTTTAGCTTGATCTATCTCCGCGGTGCGAAGTGTTGGCATGCCTATTTCCGCCGGGATGACGGCTTCCGTGCCGTATGTCAACGAGAATGGGGTTTCCCCGTTACTTGACTTGATCATTGTACGGTGGGCCCATAGGACATGCGGAAGTTCTTCTATCCAATCCTTGCTTTTTTCATCAAGCCTTGCCTTTATTCCTTCTCCTAGACTTCTATTTGCTCTTTCAACTAGGCCGTTTGCTTGCGGATGTTTCACAGAAGCGAAGCATTGGCGGATGCACAATTTTTCACACCAGTCTTTGAATGGATTATCACGGAATTGCTTTCCATTGTCTGATATGATCTCCCCCGGTAGGCCAAATCTACAGACAATGTTGTCCCATACGAACTTCTTCACTTGATTGCCGGTGATGGTTGCGACGGCCTTTGCCTCAATCCATTTAGTGAAATAATCGATAGCAACAATTAGGAATTTGACTTTACCTGGTCCTTCCGGGAAAGGCCCGGCTATGTCTATCCCCCATTTATAAAACGGCCACGGAGACGTGATGGGGGTCAAGTTTTGCTGCGGATTTCTTGGGACGGGACGGTGTACTTGACAGTCATTGCATTCTCTTATCAAGTTCCTTGCATCCATATGCATTGTTGGCCAGTAATATCCTGTTTGGATTGCTTTGGCAACTACAGATCTAGGACCGGAATGCATGCTGCACGATCCCTCATGTATTTCCCTTAGGACATAATTTGCTTGGAGTGGTCCGACGCACCGAAGCCATGGTCCTAAAAAGGACTTCTTGTATAGGGTTCCATTGATCATGGTATACCTGGCCGCTTTCCGCCGTACCGCTCTGGCCTTCTTTTTATCCTCCGGAAGGATTTCTTTTGTCAGGTACTCGCATATGGGTGTCATCCATGTATTGTCTTCTTCTTCTACTATGTCAAGAATTTCTTTTTCATCTATGGATTTTTCCTTCAATTCTTCCACGAGCACCTGTTTGTTAAGATGCGCGAAGCTTGTGGACGCGATCTTGCTCAGGGCATCCGCTTTTTTGTTTTCACTTCGTGGTATTTGTTTGATGGAAAATTCCTTGAAGCTTTTTGCCAGTGTTTTTACTTTGTTTAAGTACTGAACCATGCCTGACTCTTTGGCGATGTACAAGCCGTTAACTTGATTGGCCACAAGTTTTGAGTCAACCTTTGCTTGCAAGTTCTTTATACCCATTTTTTCTGCGATCCGGAGACCGGCTATTAGTGCTTCGTATTCGGCCTCATTGTTAGTGGCATCGAATCTAAACCTCATGGCGTATGTAAATTCTGCCCCTTCCGGATTTGTTAGTATTAGGCCTGCCCCGGAGCCGTCTACGCATGACGAGCCGTCCGTGAACAACGTCCACGGCTCCGGTAGTACTTCTGGTTCTGCCATGAGTTCGTCCGGAGACTCTTCTTCCGGTCGTTCCACAATAAAATCTGCCAATATTTGGCCTTTGATTGCGGTCCTTGGTCTATATTGGATGTCATATCCTTCTAACTCGAACTTCCACTTCAGCATCCTTCCGGATATTTCTGAACTTGACAACAGCTGCTTCATCGGTTGATTTGTTATTACAACGACCGTGTGTGCTTGGAAGTATCTTTTCAACCGTTTGCTTGCGCTGAGCAAGGCTAACACCAACTTTTCCATAGGGGTATAGTTGACTTCCGGGCCTCGTAGAGTGCGGCTTACAAAATATACTGGTATTTGCCTGCCTTCTCTGTCCGTCATCAAGACCGCGCTGATAGCTTCTTTTGCTGCAGCCAAGTATATGATTAATTCCTCGTTTTCCCTTGGTGCGGTTAGTGTTGGGAGTTCCGCAATAAGTTTTTTCATCTGCTTGAAGGCCTCTTCGGCTTCCGGTGTCCATTGAAAATCACTCTTTTTTGTGCACTTTTTCAAGGTTTTGAAAAAAGGTAATGATTTTTCCGCTGATTTTGACAAGAATCTGTTTAAGCTTGCTAATTTTCCATTTAGCTTCTGCACGTCCTTGATGCATCTCGGAGATGGTAGGCTAAGGACTGCGTCTGCTTTTTCCGGACATGCTCTCAACCCGTTGGTGCTTACTTTGTAACCTAAGAACATTCCTTCCTGCATTCCGAAGGTGCATTTCTTTGGGTTCAACTTCACACACACACACACACACTGTTTAGTTCTGCCAAATAGGGTTTTGATGTTTCTGTTATGTCTCGATGTTTCTTCTTCCTTGCGCTTTTTATAACCAGGTCATCGACATATACCTCCCAGGTTCGTCCCAATTTGCCTTGGAATGCCGTAAATCCACGAATCGCTGATACGTGGACCCTGCATTTTTAGACCGACTGCATCTTTGGATATAGCAAAATAATCCTTGGCTTGTTATGAACGCCGTTAATTCCTCTTCATCCTCTTTTGCATCATAATCTGGTGGTACCCCTTGTATTCATCCAAGAAATATTTGAAATAGTAACCACACAGAGGACTCCACCTTCCAGTCTATTTCTCGGTAATGGATAACAATCTTTGGGGCCATGCGTTATTAAGATTTAGAAGTCCACGCACATTCACCAAGTTTTCCGTCATAGCTTTTTTAACCATACCGTTGGATTAATGATAACCAAACTGTGATAATGGACCTCCTTCATAATTCCACACAACGTTCACTTAGTTTTCCCACTTCTTTCTTGATTGCTTATTTCTTTCCGTGCTTGTCCTCTTTTCAATTTGCCTGAACAGGTGAATACCCTCCCGGATAAATTCAACGGTGTTCCGCGATATTTCGTGGGACCCCGTCATATCATGCTGGCTTCCAGGCGAAAATATCCAAGATTTTTTTGAGTCAAGAACATAGTTATTTTACGTCCTTTTTTTCTGTTACTGTGATCCTATGGCAACAGTCTGTTCAGGGTACTCCGGGTGGATTGCATATATTTATTTTCTTCCTTCCAGTACTTTTTTAGCTGCGGGAGGCTTGGTGCTAGTCGAAGATCATTGCACATTTCATAGGGAGTGACCACTACTACTCTGTAACGTTTACCAGTGCCCGCCTTCAAACGGGAAGTTTCAACATTTCGTGTGCCGTTGATGGTCAGCTCGGATTTTTCCTTATTCCCGGCCGTGCCTATTATTGCATTGTGTTAGGATATGACCTGAAACCCATGAAGTTCATCAAGCGGAAGTGGAGTGTGCTTCATCACCTAATTTAATAGTAAGGCAATCTGACCTAGCGTCCAAATGTCCTCACTCTTCCGCTGAATCCGTTAAGGTGAGTGGTGGCCGGAAACGCATTGATCCCTTATCTCCTGCGGAGCTTTACAAAGCAATGCTCAATACAAACTTCCGAGGATGCTCCACCGTCAATATATACCCTAAGCACAAAGTGTCCGCCCCATTCGATTTTGATGATCATCGGGCCTCTCTGTCCCGTCTTCAATCACTCAGAAGGTGGGAAAGACATTGGCCGTCTCCGGAGAGAACTCTGGGTAATCCTGGGCTTGCACTCAATTCCGAATGTTGGATCATAGATAGTCAAAGGTTATCCTTTCCAGACCGTCTTCCCCCCTTTTTTTTCGGTGCTTTCGGCTTGTCATTTCTGTTTTAATATCCTTGATGAATTTATGACAATTTTCCGGCCTGATCATCTCATCTAATAGTTTTCTCAGCTGCATGCATTCATTTCGTGTTATGTCCCTGTATCTGAATAAATTCGCAGTACTTGCTCGGAATCCCTTTATTTCGACCGGAGTTACCATTGGGGGTGGAGCTTTGAACTTTCCTTTTTCCCCAGAGCGAAAAAATTCTTTGGTTTTCAGTGAGGATGAGAAATCTATCTGGCTTACGGTCGCGGTCTTTTGCTTTATTTTTGAAGCTTTTCTTGAAAGATCGGTTGTCGCCCTCCCTACTGTCAGGTTTCCTGATTAAAGATGCGTTCCTCCGGCCGTGACTGAGTGCAGCAACTTCCCTTGTAGGAAAGACGTAGTCATCCTATACATATCTCCACAAAGATCTTCGGGATTCTTTCATATAACGCTTGATTAACCCAGGGTGAGATATTCCGTGATGAATCCGAGATTCTTCATGCATTCCGAGTTACCTTCTACGTCCAGGGACTTCTGCCTTATATCTTTCCATGAATTCTCCGTAGATTCTCCGGTACTCTTTTCTTGATGTGAATGTAATTCCACCGGATCTTTGATGTCATTGTTTTGCTGAAGATTGTTTTCCCTAAACGCTGTCTTAGATAATTCATAGTCTCTCATCGACTCTTTTGGTAGCCCACTTGTCAAATACCACCTCTGGCATTCCGGTAGGGTTAAGTTGAACATGTGACAACCATGTTTGTCATTGCCCAACCTTTTTTTTTGCGGCTGATTGTAATAATTTTTAAGTGTACCTCCGGATCTCCACTTCCAATCGTTTTTTTGACATGACTGGGCATCCTAGTCCTCATGAGACTAAAATCCGGTATCCGAGGTGTGAAGGGTTCTTTTCCTCGCATGTCCAAGGCTGGAGAGATCGCCTCATAATTCTACGATCCTCTGTCACTTGATCTAGACTTCCCAGTGACCCCCTTCACTGTCCTCGACTTTCTGAGTATTGGCTTAGTCGTACGAGATTATTGTTGACGCCTTCTTGTTTCAACTTCAGTTCTTTTTGCTTGGGGACTTCGCGACGACTATCCAACGTGCGGATGTAGCTGGCTCCTTTCATATCCCGATGTCTATTAAACCACGGTCTCCTTCTTTCCATTTCCCGCGGCCGGGGCTGTCGTTGAAGGGATCTTGTATCTTTATTTGAGTCTTTTGAATACACTGGCGTGCGGTGATGGGCTTTCGGGGAATACCTGTCCTCCGACATTACCTTCTAGGTTTCTGTTGCGTGGTTGCGTGTTGGTAGTCTTGATTCAGAGTAGTGCGATTCTTCACCAGAAGATCAAGTCGTGCTTTTTAAACCCCGCGTTGAGTTTGGTCTTTCTGCTCTTTTTTTCTTCTTATGTCATTTTTTTCAGACAATGAGCGGCAAAAGTTGATGGTAATTTTTTTGTCGCACATTTTCCCTAAGAATCTCGTCAGACATAGGTCCTCAAGCCCTGGGGACCATTTCTTCCCCCTGTGTTCCTCACGGCGGACGTGGGGATTGTTTGTGAATTGTTCCTGAGTGCTCATAATGGTGATTTTTAGTAAAACCTGGTTTGCGTTCAGGGTCCCACGGATGGCTGTCTAGAAAAGAGAAAACTTAATACACAAAGACAACCACTTGTTAGTACAAATTCGTGTTGGTTTTGTTAAGTGTCATCTAGTCTATTGCCGCGGGTCGGGTCCTTCAAGTGACTTGGAAGCTGGATCTTGTACTAGAGCAAGAGAATGATGATTTTCTGCACAATTAAAGGTAACCGTTACCTTACCGTGGGGGACGGACCCCTCGCATTAGACGATACCGGCGTGAGAGTAAGTATTCATATTGTCTGAGTATGTGTCAGATAGAAAAAAGAATTAATTGTTTACCTTTTGAGATATCTAGTGACTACCTATTAATTAGTGCTAGTACTAGGGTTTTCCTAGTATTTCGGTTACTTTAGTAGTGGTCCCGGAGTGGGACCCTTGTCGTGGCACAGGGTCCACGTATAATCGTGTCTTGCGGACACGTGTGAACTTCCCGGAGCGCACGGTGGCGGCCGAGAAGAAACTCGCGTGCTGTCATTGAAACATATCCCGGAGCATGGCCCTGTCAGGCTTATCAGTCCAACCAGCTATTTTTGTGTGTTGGGCCTGGGTCCATATAACGTATATTTATGAACTAAGCCCAGTAAGCTTGGTGGCTCATACTAACTTTATCAAACTTTCCATTCCTCAAATTTGTTTTTTTTTCTAAATCATACTTTGTTTTTGTTTTCTTTTGTTAGACGGCTATTTTAATTTTCCGTATTAACAGATTGGGTTTTTCAAACAGTATGCAAAAAAAAACAAAACACATCAAATAACTTAGTGTATAAACGGTTAACATCTGTGTTTTAAATAAGATGGGTTTGAGATATTACGTGGGCTTATTTATCTTTAAATACGGATTAGCAGAATTTTTTTGTCATTATTCACGTTAAACGTGCAAGCTATACCTCATTTGGGCTAACGAGTTGGAATACCCGCGCATACAGCGTGATACTTTTTTTTTTGACTCCTAACTCTCCCGCAAATTCTCTATCCCTCGTAATGAATTCGTTTCACAGACACTCGAATGTATACTGTTGTCCTATCACTGGAAAATAACATTTTGTTGTATGGTTTGTTTTGGGTTTCCCCAGTAGCTTTCCCACCGCAACACCATATTAACGTCACTGTACCAATAACTCGCAAATTAAAAGAGATCTCTCATAGTCTCTTACCACATTATACACTCTCTTCAAATGAATTAAGGTTAAAGTTAAAAAAATTAAATCAAAAATAAAATAAAAAAACCCACTAAAAAATGTAAAAATGAAAAAATTTAAAATTTATAAAAATATATAAAAATGATGTTGAATAATAGTGAAAACTGAAATTTTAAAAAATAAGGTGAAAATTATAGTCGATAAAAAAAATTAATAGATTAAAAGATATTTAATTTAAAAATAAAAGGCGATTTTTTAATTAGCAGGTAGATACGTTGACACTCTTATGATGTATTCCTTTAAAATGAAAATGATGGTCAAGATATCGCACCTCCTTATCCTTAAATTTTTTGATAGGACCCCACAAACTTAAATGCTTTATATAATAGTATATAAGATATAATATATAAAATGATTTGAATTATAAGAGAACTGATAATTTTCAAAAAATGGTGAAATTATATCATAAAAAAATTAATAGATAAAAAGATATTTCAATTTAAAAATAAGGGTGATTTTTTAATTAAGAGGTGACACATGTCACTCTATGATGTATTCCTTTAAAATGAAATGGATGGTCAAGATTGCACCTCCTTATCTTAATTTTTGATGGACCCCAAAACTTAAATGCTTTATATAATACTCGGTATATTTTGGGATAATATCTGTCTCGGTGTAACAGCTACTATATTTATTTTGGTGCCTTCTTTGTGTCAGATTATTTTCAAAACCGTTAAGAGTTCTCTTCTCATCTCAGTTGCGTAGTTTAATCCTTAGTCATTTTCACAAGCTGATTGTAGTTCTTTTCGTGGCCTCTATACTAGGTAACTCTGCTTATTTCAAAACCTTAAACATTCATTACCTAAGTTTAAGTAGCTTATTGTAGTTTGGGTTTGTCGCTTATTTGTTAGCTTTTTTCGTGGCTTATTAGTGCATTCGAGCTTATTTCGAGTTCTTATTTTTTGGGTTCATTATTTTAATTGTGGTCCATGGTTTGAACAAGGGACAAGACGCAACACAGATCCTAGTTTTAAGCTGAAACGAAAAGGATACTTTTTTGTTTGTTTGGCAAAAAGACAAAACCAATAGTATAAGTAGCGGTTTGGCTTATAGCGGTTTACTAAAATGGCTTTGGCAGCGGTTTGATACAGGTTATAGCGGTTTGTTTTTTTTCATGGCTCATCTAAACGATACTCTGTCAAATTGAAAACTTGCCAGCGGTTTGGTGTTAAGTTTGACAGTGGTTTGCTCAAGTTTCGACTTATTTCGGGTTTTCGGGTTTCGACTTAGTTGTTCGCGGGTCTTAAAACTATACTCATTAAAATCGCGGTCCTTCATAAATCATCGTAGCATATGTATTTTTGTTTTATCATCAATAATCGAGATCAAAAAGGGAAAAAAGAAATGAAAAGAAAAAACGTACATTTGAAACGAAAAAGATAAAGAACAAACGGGATTTTTTTTTTATTAAACTAAAATTCGAAAATTACACATGCAGTCCCTCGACTTCAAGTCTATTTCACCAATGGTCCGTAGTTGGTTTGTTAACCCTGAAAGTCAAACCTGTTTACACCATTAGTCCTTACTAGGGGTGAGCATACCGGACCGTCGACCGGACCGGACCGGAAGACCGGACCGAACCGGATCGGAAGATCGGACCGAACCGGACCGACCGGACCGGACCGAAGGTATTTTGGTCTGGTCTACGGTCTGGTGTTTTGGACCAATTCGGTCATCGGTCCGGTCGGTCCCGTCCGGTCCGACCAAAAACCCGATGATAATGCGTGTAGGACTGGACCGGACCGAAGACCGACCCGTACCGGACCGACCCGGACCGAACCGTACCATTTCGGTCCGGTCCTCGGTCCGCCGTTTTGGCTAGTTTCGGTCTCGGTCCAAGGTCGGTCCGGTCCGGTCCTTGGACCGTGCTCACCCCTAGTCAAAACTATGACAAATTCACACATTAACTTCTTGAAATCTTGATTTTGAGTTTTAGCACTTAAAAACATAAACCAACTGAAGTTTAGGACTAATCTAAGCCAAACTAATTTAACTCAAGTGACACAGCTTCCCAAAGTCTATTATTAATGCATAAATCCTATTAATATATTTAATTCACAGATTTAGACTGTTCTTGTAATAAATGTTTTTCTATTAAGTGGTAAATTTTTATAGATAAAAAACTTTGCAAAGAAAAAAATTATTCAAAGATGGCTTACTCAGGTTTGTCAGGCGCATCTTCTGGGTCAACAGACATCATGTACATATCCTTCTTGGGCTCGTTTGCAGGGTCTTCCAATATATCACCCTTCAAAACGACAGACGTAAAAACAGAAGTCAATCATAGCAATTTTAAATTAAGATAGAAAGATGGGAGGGGTGCTAAAGAGTTGGGTATGTTCAATACAATTTTAGGGGGGTCGTAGCCAGCAAAAACTTTTTTGTTCTCTATCCAAAGTACGTAGGGATAATTAATGCGTTAATTGTGATTGCAGAAACAATATCACTACAATAATAATGTTGTTTGAATACAAAAAATTTAATAGGTTCAAGGAATAAAAAAAATACCTCGTGACTCAGATGCCATAAGTTCCTGTCTCTGCTGTAGATGGATTTCTTTGTCACAGGAACAGGTACATTGTGTTTCTTGGCATATTCAATAGCATCTTCCCTTCCCGTTATATCCCATTCCCTCCAAGGAGCAACGACTTGAAGATCAGGATTAAGAGAAAAGAACGTAAGCTCAAAACGCACCTGTACCAGGAATTAGAAAAAAATAAAAATTATCAACATTTCTATTGTATAAATCTAGCAGAAAGGTAAGCAAAATTTTGTAGCTTGCCTGATCATTTCCCTTTCCTGTGCATCCATGGGCAACAGCATCTGCTCCAACTTCTTTAGCTACATCAACCATCGCCTGTTATATTTATAAAAATGGCAAGAATTAGGTAAAGTTATCTCTAGCAGGCCAAAAAAAGGGTCAAATGGGTGAGCTACGCGTGGTGTAATTTTTATGCACACAGCCTCAGAGAACATTTTATTTAACTATTTAGACAACTAAACAAATGTTCAACCAAAAATAACTCTGGCAAACCCAGAAACTCAACATTTTCCATGGTGGCCCAACCTGATCTGAACGATCATTCATAAAGTTTACAGGATCGTTTGATCAAGATATAATAAACTCATTCATAAGCATTTTGCATAATACAGACAGGCCACATTACATTCACAATTTCATGTGTGTTCTTATTATGTCATTCTCATAACTAAAACAAGTTAACATGGGTGTTTTTCTAAGGCTTATTTTGTTTGGGGTTTTGCTTAGTACAACCTGCTTATGGTCTATAATGGAAAAGTTCCGAGCCTACCATAAGTGTTTAGATTACTTATGAAATTTGATAATAAGTTATAAAAGGGATTTAATAAACCTATAAGGTACATAGAAAAGGGCATATCAAAACCCCCTTAAATAAGCCCAATAACCCTAAGCCTACAAGCTTATCCAAACACTATAATGAGATCTTTTTCAAAATAAACTAATATAAGCTAATACGCCCTTATTTTTATGGGCTTGTTTGCTTATATAGTGCTTATTCAGAAAAAAAATAAGCAACTTTAGTATTCGAAAACGCAATAAGCTAAGGTTAAGGGCTAACGTAAGAAGTTTCTATAAGCTCTACTAAAGTTGCATTTTAAACTGCTTACGCTTCCTTTGTTTCATAAGCTCATTTGTACTCATTTTTACCAACATACGCTGATCCAAACACTCAACAAGAGCTTACGAGCTTATTCATCATAAGTCACAAGTTGCTTATTTTAAACTATTTTAGAACCCCTTAACTTGTAAAGCATACATAGACATTACTAAAACCATGTACCTGACATGACAGTGCATCATTGCATGAGAGATGGATAAATAGATAGTAATAAAAAAAGATCCGTAGAGGGAACAGTTATATTTAATAATACCTAATGCCGCATAGAACTATGCATATATCTTTCACTTGTTATGTAATCTAATTACGATTTTTTAGGAGATTATCATTGTCGATCTATTATCCTAATATGTGAACTTCACCTTTGCGATAACCGGTCGGGCCATTGAGGTTCCCAGCAAGTACTTCCTTTCATATACTGCCCCAGCTCGCAAACAAGGGTATACATAATCCTTCACAAATTCTTCAGTCAAATCTTTTCACCACATTTTACAAGCTCCACTCGCCTTAGCCTTTGCTTCAAGACCTTCCAATTCCGAAATCCCCTAAACAAACAAAATAAATAATAGGATTTAAGTCATAACGAGCCATTTGCTCTCACATTCTCGAGTTATTAGTGTATAAAGCATATAAGAGTGATATAAGAGAAGTGGACCACCATCCTCCTTATATTGAAAACTAAATAGAATGATTGAATCTCATAATTTCATATTGCAAACTAGCTATTGAGTGTAAATATTCCACAGAACATAAATAAATTCACTAAAAAACGCCCAGAAATTACGAAGTGTTCCAAAGGAGTTATGTGAAATATTGTAGATACGCTGATATGTTAAGAGTTTTTGAGCTGAGTAATATTATACTTAAGGTTCACTTATATATAGCTAATTTAGTTAAGAAGTTATGTGGTTATCTCCCACTTGCATGTATATGTAAGCCCCTACATTTTTCAGTAAATCAATACAGAAAATTTTAAAAAATACTATTAATATAATGCGTTTATTTACAGTGCCCATCATTCTTAGCAAAATGCCAATAGAACAATATAGTTCACCAAAATAAGTGATCTTAAACAGACTTGTTCGCGTGTAAATGCCAAAAGTATGACAGTATATATGTATATGACAAACTTATTCATTTAATCTGTTTATTTTAATAGAGCGTAGTGTCTTTTTATGCATTTAAGTGAGAATAATGGTTTAGAAGCTAGTTAATCCAACAAGATAGAATGTACACTAGAGAACTTACTTGACCAACATCTGCAGTAAAGCAAACAACCTCACAGCCATAGTTTTCCCTGCAGTATTTAGGGGCAAAGTGAGTATCTCGGATGCAGCACAGGTTAAATAAATAGGTCAAAAGAATATGAATAAATTTATAAGTTATTGAATATATATATTAAGGTCATCGTGGAAAATCTGTGAAACAACCACAAAAAACAATCAAAATACGAATTTTCATTAGTTCACATGTTGCTGTAAATCCGTTTGCACTATATTTAGTCTAATGAGTGTATCAGATGATAATAAAAATCATCTTTTTCGTCTTATGAAACGAAAGAAAAACTCCATAGCCATATAGCATTGATTTAAGGCAATTCCAAAAACTCTGGTTGGATTTGGTACTTACAAAGGTAAAGTAGGTAGGATGGTACCTTAACCAAGGAACGATTACTGAGGTATCCAAACCACCACTGTAAGCTAAGACAACCTTGTTCAATTTGCCACGAAGTCCCTTTCTGTTAGTAGCACTTAATGCATCAGTTCCCTTATCACTAGCCATCACTGCTTCAATTGCTGTCCATCAACAAATTCCTTGTATTAGGGACAATAAAAATACACATGTGATGCATCCGTAATAGTTGATCAATGATTCATACTCCGTGAAAAATGGTAATGGTAAAATACTAGTAATAGGCATTATTTAACATAATATAGGTATACTTGTTAATAAACCCATATAATATTCAGCATAACAAATGGATATCACGCACATTACATAAACCCCGTAGACAAATGTGACAATGTCAAAAGTAAAGTCTTATTTATCAATTCACTCTTTTAGCACAAGCCCCGAACCCTGCTCACGCGGGAATGGGTATCGTTGTTGTTGTACTCTTTTAGCAAAAGGTGATCAACACAAAGATTAAGCTACATCCGGTAAACATGACACAATAAACACATGTATTTTCTTTTTGCTTCTTTAACAGATAATAGAACCGGGAACACAGTTCAAGCCTTTCTATCCAACTCAAGAAAACGAAGAAAAAAACATATTTCTTAGTTTCTAAACCGAAACGAGCAAAAAATTAAGGGTGCATTTAGTTAGTGCAAAATGTCTCCTTTATCCAGGAAATTTCATTACAAACTGAAAACAAATGAAACTCTGTTTAGTCACTCATTTTTTAGAAATTTTTCTAAAAGAATGAAAATCTCATTTTCCAAAATTTAACTAGAATTTTGAAAAGAGCTCGACTCTTTCCTATATTTTTTATTTCCATTTTTATACACCCCCTTCCATTATCAACTAAGCGCGTTCTCTAAAATTTTAACTCTTCTCTGGAGATAAAAACCCTTTTTTTTCTAAAAAATCAGAATAGAAAATTAAAAAAAAATCCACTATTTCCCTATAAACTCCATATCTAAAATAGATATAATAAATCATTATCAACTATGATAAACTGGTATAAAATGCAGAACTAATAAATAATACCTTTGGATTTACAAACTTGTGAAAGAGTCCTATGATGATGATGATGATGACCAAATGCAACTCCACAAAAGTCGCTTGCTTTTGCTCCTAACTTTAAACAATCTCCTATATATATACAATATTCACATTAATTATCATCAGAACGAAACCCAAATCAGTATTAATTAATTGATATAAACATGTTTTGACCTACCTCGGATTGGACCAGGGACAAGGGGCTTAGTTGAAGAAGATGTTATGACTTGCTGCATGTGAGCCATTGATGGCGGCTTGGTTTTATCTTTGGAGAATCGGTTGGTACAGTTGGCCAAATGTCTAGACATTAGCAGTAGCAGGTTGACGCTACAGTATAATCAGATTATGAGGTTTCCGCCTCAATTAGACCTCAGTAGAAACTACCTCACGGGTCCAATATGGCCGGAGTTTGGGAACTTGAAAAAACTGCATGCTTTGGATCTTAGAAACAACAATTTATCAGGCACGATTCCTGGTTCCTTATCAGGTATGACCAGCATAGAGGCGTTGGATTTGTCGTATAACAGTCTAACAGGAATAATCCCTTCATCTTTGTTTGTTTTTTCCAAATAATCTCTTCTAACCTCTTTTCACCGCTTATGTTTGCAGTCTCTCATATTTTTTTTGTTTGTTTTTTTCAGAGATAAGTGGTAAAAATCACTTCTAACCTCTTCAAAAATCCAGACAAAATATTTCACTTCTTACCTTTTCTTCTCTTTTCTTCTCACTTCTTTCTACAATAATTAAATAATTCATACTTTTTATGGGTTTATACATTTTCAACCGTCTTTATTCTTTTTTGCACGTTTTTTTACGTTTTCATCAATTTTAATCCGTTTTCTACGATTTCTACGTTTTTCTCCGTTTTTCTACGATATATAATATTTTTTTACGTTTTCATCAGTTTTTTTACGTTTTCGTCAGTTTTTTTTTACGTTTTCGTCTGTTTTCGTCAGTTATTTTACGTTTTCGTCAGTATTTTTACGTTTTCGTCAGTACTTTTACGTTTTCGTCAGTTTTTTTACGTTTTCGTAGTGTTGCAAAATAAGGTCTACAAGGCCGATTAATCGTCGATTAAACGCTACAAGGCCACCAACCTTGCCGATTAATGTAACAGGGTCAAACAAATAGGTCAACCGTGATCAACGGGGGTCAAACTTGCCGGAAACCTTCTAATCTTGTCGGAAATACCTAAAACTCACCGTAAACTTGTTTTGATCACTCATATTAACTGTTTAAATCTATTACAAGTTATTTTTTAGAAGAAAAAAAACCTGCCAATAATATCTAAAACTCGATGAAAATACACAAAACTTGCCGGAAATACCCAAATTTTGCCAAAAATGTCAATCCGATTAATCACCGATTAAATCCGCCTTGACCGATTACAAGCTACAAGGTGGTCGATCGCCGGCTAACGATTCACGATTTTTGAAACCTTGCGTTTTCGTCATTTTTTAAATTTTCGTCTGTTTTTTACGTTTTCGTCAGTTATTTTACGTTTTCGTCAGTTTTTTTACTTTTTCGTCAGTTTTTTACGTTTTCGCCTGTTTTTTTACGTTTTCGTCAATTATTTTACGTTTTCGTCCTTTTTTTACGTTTTCGTCCGTTTTTTACGTTTTCGTTAGTTTTTTACGTTATCGTCAGTTTTTTTACGTTATCGTCTGTTTTTTTACGTTTTCGTCCTTTTTTTACGTTTTCGTCCGTTTTTTACGTTTTCGTTAGTTTTTTACGTTATCGTCAGTTTTTTTACGTTATCGTCTGTTTTTTTACGTTTTCGTCGGGTTTTTTATGTTTTTTTACGTTTTTGTCTGTTTTTTACATTTCGACCGTTTTTTACGTTTCGTCTGTTTTTTTACGTTCTCGTCTGCTTTTTTACGTTTTCGTCTGTATTTTTACGTCTTTGTCAGTTATTTTACGTTTTCGTCTATTTTTTATGTTTTCGTCCGTTATTTTACTTTTTCGTCTGTTTTTTAACGTTTTTGACAGTTTTACGTCTTCATCCGTTTTTTTATGTTTTCATACGTTTTTTCTACGTTTTCGCCCTTCTTTTTACGTTTACGTCCGACTTTCTACGTTTGCGTCTGTCTTTTTACGTTTACCTCCATTTTTTTATGTTTTCGCACGTTTTTTTACGTTTTCCTCCGTTTTTTCATGTTTTCATCCGTAAAAGTACGACAAGGTAAAAAACAGACAAAAACGTAAAAAAAAGGACGAAAATGTAAAATAACTGACGAAAACGTAAAAAAATGACGAAAACGTAAAGAACTGACAAAACGTATAAAAAACTAACGAAAACGTAAAAAAACTGACGGAAACGTAAAAAAAACTGATGAAAACGTAAAATAACTGATGAAAATGTAAAAAAAAGACGACAACGTAAAAAACTGACCAAAACGTAAAAAACTGACGAAAACGTAAAAAACTGACGCAGACGTAAAAAACTGACGAAAACGTAAAAAAGTCAATGTTGCAAAAATCGGCTTAGGCGGCCTTGTAATCGGCGATTACAAGCTACTCGGCCATATAACTTGGAAATTTAGGCAAATCGGGTAAAAAATCGGCCTGGTCAATAATCGGTCAAATCGGTAAATAATCGGTCAAATCGGCCTAAACAGCCTAATCGGTCAATGAAAGTCAATTTTTTTTACCTAAAAATAGGTTTTCTATCCACTTTGAAGTGTTAACGGTTAACTTTTATTATCTATATCTATGTTTTGAACAATGTGACTTTGAACACTTTTAATTTTAATGTATTTAAAGTGTTATATCCATCTCATACAAGTAAGTTTGAAATTTATATATGAAATTTGCAAAATTGATTAATCACCGATTAATCGCGCCTAGACCGATTACAGGCTATAGGGTGGTCGACCGCCCGGCTAGCGACTCGCGATTTTTGCAACACTAAAAAAAAGACGAAAACGTAAAAAATTAGACGAAAATGTAAAAAACCTACGCAAACGTAAAAAAACTAACGTAAACATAAAGAAAATAAAGAAAACGTAAAAAACTGACAAAAACGTAAAATAACTGACGAAAACGTAAAAATACTGACGAAAATGTAAAAAAATAACGAGAACGTAAAAAAACAGATGAAAACATAAAATAACTGACGAAAACGTAAAAAAGACAAAAACCTAAAAAACTGACGCAAACGTAAAAAAAACTAACGCAAACTTAAAAAAACTGACGTAAACGTAAAAAAACTGAAGAAAACGTAAAATAAAACTGACAAAAACGTAAAATAATTGACGAAAACATAAAAAACAGACGAAAACGTAACAATACTGACGAAAACGTAAAATAACTAACGAAAACGTAAAATAACTGACCACAACGTAAAAAAAAGACGAAAACGTAAAAAACACTAGTAAAAAGATAAAGAAACAAAAATAAAAGAAGTACTTAATTAGAACAAAAACAAACGGTCTTTTTCATGCAGATGAAGACTTTAGATGCATCTCTTCTTCTGCAGACAAGGTTTGTAGATGAAGAGGTAAAACCTCTAAAAAACAAACGAAACCTATGTTTTTGTCTAAGTTTAGTGTTGCTCACAACAATATTACAGGGATGATTCCTTTTGGCGGCCAATTTTGGACCTTTCCCAACTCTAGGTATGAAGGAAACCCTGGTTTGTGCGGTAACTTTTTTATCATCTGTCCAAAAAATAAGACTTGTTGCCACCTCCCACAGCATCTGATAAAGACGAGGATTTTTCTATCTTACGTATGCTAGTAATCATTGGATTTGGATCTGGTTTCCTTCTCACCATCATCCCATTGCTTGTGGTTCCTGGAATTATGGGTGCATACAAAACGGATAAGTTTGAGTAATGTTGGTTTGTATTCTCACATGGGTGGTCCTAAACTCATTCTTGTCCGGTGAATTATCTTGTAAGTAGTAATTTGTATGTCTTGTTTAGTGTAAAGGTGATTCCGGTTACATGATAATTATATATTCTCTATTAGTCTCTTATTTTTTCTTTAGATGATCTTCTTACATGGTACTTGAGCATGCCTAGATTCAATAGTTTTTGTTTATTAGTCAGAATGACGAATGGTAAAAGAATGACCTCTATCACTGATCTCTACTGCTAATATAACAAGCAGTCTGTTTCCACTAACAAGCCTAAAGCAATTTCTACTGCTAATATAGCAAAAGCAAACAATCTGCAGACTGTCCTTTTGAGGAGAAGTTTGGATATTTGGATATTCTCATTATTAGAAGCATACAGTTAGCTTATTTCCACTATGAAAGGCTGTTATTCTTACCGTTAGGTCACCCTTTATGGTTAGCTTGTAATAATATATTGAATTGTCCAGCAACAGTCAATTTGAAATAAGCAAATCTCAAACTGAATATAGTAGACATAGGCAGATAAGCGCTTTTTTCATCTAAAGACTCATAAGTGGGTAAGCAAGCTTCTAAGACGTTCAAATAAGCAATTCCAAACACCACATTTTTTTCACCTCAGCATTTTTTCGTATGATGACTCTATAAGCTATGACCAAGTCACAAAATGATTAATAATGATAAAACATATTTAGTTTTTATCAGACCGGACCTTGGCCGACTAATCCATGGATGACTGTGAACACAAAACGATCCAACTTAAAAATGTTGTAACTTTTTTATCCAACTGAAGTTAAGGGACCCATTTTATATGGTTGGAAAACCCACGACGAGCACAATGCTGTGACAAACGTTGGTGTACGGCTTGTCTGACCTATTTCGCTAATTCGACGTTTTGTCCTCCAATATTTAGTATCCCCAATTCGAGCTACTTTCCATTTTTTGTTTAATTCGATAGTTAATGTAAGCTGCATGATAAACGGGATATACGCTTATCACTCATCAATGTCGAGTCCAGTCGAAACATAATAAAACTCAAACATCACAAGGCTAGACTACTAAACGAAAAGTGATACGAACCGAATCGATAATAGAATTGATAGAAGAAAATAACGATAAATAAAGATAAGTGATCAACTTTCGAGAGGCCGATCTCTCTCCCAATAATGATATTAAATCACTAAACCATTCATATTATTCAACATAATAAGAAATTAAGAATTACAATCCTAATGCCTATTTATAATAAATGATATCCTAGAGTTACCCTAATACCCTAACTTTCTTACCAAGAAATATAATAAAAGGAAACTAAATAAACTAATTAATTAATACTCCCTCCGTCCCATTTTTATTGTCCATGTTTCCTTTTTGGGATGTCCCAATTTATTTGTCCACTACTAAAAATAGATAAGAATGTTTGATTAAGTTTACTATATTACCCTTGTTTGAAACTAATATTACAAACTTTAAAGAAAACTTTAATTAATTAGTTAAGGGTAAAACTGTCATTCTGTCAAAAAGTAAGAGAGAGAAAGCAGTAATAAATGCATTTTTCTTAAACTGTGTGTTTTTTGTCGGGAGACAATAATTTTGGGACGGAGGGAGTATTGTTTGTATTGTTTTTAAATAATCATGTTGGTATAGTTTAATATGAATGTTATTGCTTTGTTTGAATTCTGATTACTTTGGGCTTCAGTGAAGGTTTAGGTAGTGAGTATAATCTAATTGTGTAGTTAACCTCAGGGTAAAATTCTGTTTTGAATTGGTAGTTAGAAAGATGAGTTGAATCATTGTTTTATGGGATTTACTTGGAACTAAGTATAGGCTACTTTGTTACCTGTATATGGTGATCTTTCATCATGTTATTCTCCACAAGTATAAGTCATCTGAGTGTTTGGGTATTAGCTTATGCCGTATATTTTGGTGGTTCGTTATTTATTCTAAGGTTTGTTGTGTTCATGTTCATTAATTCTTAGTTAGTAAGATCCGATGAATCCTGTATATGCTGATCTTTGATTATGCTATTCTCTACAAGTATAAGTCCTCTGAGTGTTTGGGTATTAGCTTATGGTGGATGTTATGGTGGTTCATGATTTATTCTAAGGTCTGTATACTTTATATGTTTAGAACATATACTTCCAAACCTAATTGCACACTGATTTTAATGTTTCCATTTGTTTCCAAATTCCAGACTTACACTGTAAAAAGAGAGGAATCTTTTGTACCTTTTTGGCACTATTCATGGGTCAGGGGGTTACCAATAGGGGTACCCATTTACAAATTATAAATAACAATGACACTCCATTATTTGGGGCCAGCTGCTTGGTACTATAAATCTGTATGGGGTATTCACACCTTTTTTGTGATTTAAATACATGTTTTCCAATGATCCTCTTTGACAATACTATATAGTATTATGGTAAGCATTGTTTTAGAGCAAATTTTTGTTAAATTATAATTTCCCATACTATCAATGTATAGTTATGTTTCATAATAGGAAAACTCGCTGCATTGGTATTAGTAAAGGGCAAATGGCCAATTGAGCTCTTGAACTCTCATCATTGAGTCTACTAAATCCTTGTCTATCAAAATTATTTAATATTAGTTATGTTTTTACGTATATACTCTAGTGACCTAATAGGCTATTAGCGTCAAAATGATTTATGCCAAAAGGGACCTATATATTTGTTCAAAAGAAAGTCATACATCATTGGTTTAGTTACAGTCAAATGAGGGTCTATTTTAATGCCAAAAATAAAGTAATAGTAGAAATGTGTTTCTAGATTTAATCAAAAGTTTAGAGAAACTTTTTTGACTTTAGGCTATAATGTATAATTCGTATATAATAAGAATGTGATTTAATAACGTACAGTTGTACTTATTTATTTATTTTTTAAGACAAGGAATTGAACATCGGTTTTTGTCGGAACAATTTGTGGATCTTTGGGAAGAGTATATAGCTGGGCATTGAATGGTGACCTTTAGGATAACAGAAGCTAAGCAGTCTAGAGAGATCGAGTTATGCAATATTCTGCATGGGATATGGGGGATGTGATCGATCAACTTGTTGCACTAAGTAAACTCTGGTTTAGTTATATATAGTCTTTCATAAGCGATTACAGTAATTGGTTCTAAGCTAAGCGAGTCGCACTCAAACGGTTATCATTTTTCCACATATTTTATTTGAGTTTGATAAATTTTTTGAAATCTAATTTGGCACCAATTTTATAATGTTCTGTTAGATCAATCATTGATGATTCTAATAGGTTAGTAGACGTTGTTGGCTGCTAGATTGTGCGATTATTGGTGTTAATTGAAGTTTTGCAATTCAATTGAATTTCCCATTGTTAGTTTACTTTAATTGGATCATGAGAACTAAAGGATTCAAAAGATACCTCAAAAAATCTAGAGGATTTTGTTCATAGTATCAATACAGTGAAATCAAAGAATACGAAAAATGCATAAAAAAAAGTGGGAGGAATAATGTGAATTCGAGTAAGAATAGTCATAACAATAAGAACAATGGGGATAGGGGTTCTGATTGTGAAAGAGCTGAGGGTGGAAGTGACAAGGGTATGAGAGATAAAGATGGGAAAGAGGATGGGTGTGAAGGGTTTGATGGAAATTAGACTGGTATCCAATTTCTCCCAACTAATGGTATGAATGAGAATAGGGATGATGATATTGAGGGAAAGAATGGCTGTTTGGATAATGGTAATAACTGTATAAATGATAGTGCTAAGAGTGGTGATTGTGTTGAGGTGGTGAATGAAGGTGATGATAGTAGTAATAATGAATGTGGAAAAGAATTTAATGATAAGGATGAGGAAGTGGTGAAAAAAGCAAATGTTGGCAATCAAAATAGTGGATCAAAAGAAAGTAACAGTAGTGCTGGAAAAAGTTTAGCCGATATTGTTAAATCAAACAGGTTGGATAATAAGCTGATTCAAGTTCCTACTAAATTCAGTGAAACTGGGGATAATGTTGTGGTATTTGATGATGAAATAATTGAGTTAGGAAGTCAGAAATGGAACCTTACAGTCTGTGGACAATTTATTGGATGTAGTATGGGATTTAATGAAGCTAGGTACCACATTAGGAGAATGTGGTATAGGTTTTGACTAAGAGATGTTATCACTGAAACTTGTGTGTTTTACTTCAAGTTTCAGGATGAGGAAGGGATTAAGGAGGTGATCAATAATGGTCCATGGATGGTGAATAACAAACCTTTAGTGGTGCAAAAATGGAGTATCGATATGTGTATGGACAAAGCTGAGCCTAAGAGGATTCATGTATGGGTAAAAATAAGGAATGTTCTAATGGAGGCTTGGAGTGTTAAGGGGATTAGTGCACTAACTAGTAGTATTAGAAAGCCTGTTATAATGGATGAGATTACAACTAGGATGTATGTTACTGGAGTAGGTAGAATTGGATTTGCTAGAGTGTTGGTAGAGATTGATGCTGAAAAGGGAATTAAAGACAAAATTGAAATCATGTATAAAAGTAAAAGCATCTGTAGGATCCCGTTAACACTTTACTTCATACTATCGATCACGAAATCGGAACTAGAAATGAGAAAGAAAGAGTTGTCCTAGAGAGAGAGATGAGAGAAAAGAGAAAAGATATTTCTTAGATATTTTGAACAACTTGACTTTTCCAAGTGGAAAAGTTCCTTATATACCCGACACTTAAAAGTGACGCGCAGGATATTTAACTAGGACTCGGGCTCGGGTTTTGCTTGAGATTAAACCCAAAACATATACAATATTAGATTATCTATCAAGCTCGATTCCCGATATTATCCTATTACAACATTAACTAATTAAAGACCGAAGCTCCATCGTAGAGTGACCGAACTTCCTTGTTCGACTCAATAAATTGAGGCTAACAATCTCCCCCGAAGTGAGGTCTTGAACACGGGAACGAGCTTCCTTTATTGACTCAATAAAATTGAGGCTAACAATCTCCCCCGAAGTGAGTTCATTGATGACACTCCTTCATGAGATCAGTGAGATTGCTTTTGTCGTTTAAGCTCGAGTGTTCTTGGTCTTTGTCTTCGTTGTAAGCTTGTTCCTTCATGCTTTGCGATCGGCTAAGCCATCTTGCGATCTTGTGTCTTTGACCAACATGCTCATACTTTTGCATTATCTTGAAAGCTTCAAATCAGAGTTTGCGGAAGTCTTTGTCTTTAAATCTTGAGCTTTCTAGATAGTATGTCTTCGTAGATTGAGCATTTGAATGGGATTGAGGTTGCCGTTACCACCGTTTGACCTGCAGGTTTACGTTAGTGATAAACGAGAAAATTGATTTGAAAATCAATCGACGTGTCACTCGTTAAAGAGTTTTTGTAACACATCGAGAGTGTCATGTTTTTATCAAAATTCATCAACCGTCAATTCATTTACTGGACCAAATCGATATCCAGTTGTCACAAGTTTGATTCATATAGAATCTCGCAAGTCACCTACCGTCACCTACCAAGAGCTTGTTTTGATGCTGCTTCAAGCAGGATTTCCATCTTCATGTGAATACATTAGTATACTCAGATGTTCTGGGGCAAATGACACAATGATATTGCGTAGACTCTTTGTTGATAACAGCTTGTGAACTGATGATGTTCAACAAGTTGTTTGAATTGGGAATGTTCCTAACGAAATTTTGATTGATCTTTTGGCTCTAGGAATCGATTAGTGCATTTGGATTTTAGTACTCGGAGGATGAGCAGTTGCCAACTATTCAATATCAACAATCTCAGCAGTGAGATGTCAATGATAACGTGTGTATCTTTCATGAAAAATGAGACAAGTTTCTATTGAGTGAACTCTGCCCGAATAGCTGGGAAGGGTTGTGCATTGCATCATGGGTCCATGGTATGTTCGTTTTCAATGTCAGTCAATCAACTTGTGATTCTGACAGCATATGTATTGACCGGTTTTTGCCTTAAGTTGTGTGGTGGGGCTTCTTCTTTAAGACCCTTTATCCATACATTTCTTTTTCATTATTCAACTGCGCCTTCAATGCTTAGCAGGACGTATTTACTAACACCTTGTTGTGATTATTCCAGGTTTAACTCAATCTTTGTCGGCTATTAATTCCCAATATACATTCATCTCCAATCATACATACGGGACTGCTATTCTAACTTTGGATGATCCTGGGTAGATCCTCCGATTTTGGTTGCGATAATAGGATTGAATTCCTAACCTAACCACTTATGACTTCAGATTCGTTGTGAATTAGATGTTGTTGTTGGGTTATAGATTCGAACCATAAAACCTTTTCTTGAGCACATTGAGTCAATGTAGGATCCCGTTAACCTTCACTTTTACAATCGATCACGAATCGAACTAGAAAGGAGAAAGAAAGAGTTGTTCTAGAGAGAGAAACTAGAGAGAGATGAGAGAAAAGAGAAGAATTTTCTAGATATTTTGAACAACTAACTTTTCCAAGTGGAAAAGTTCCTTATATACCCCAACACTTAAAAGTGACACGCGGGATATTTAACTAGGACCCGGGCTCGGGTTTTGCTTGGGATTAAACCCAAAACATATACAATATTAGATTAACTATCGAGCGTCCCGTATTTCCGATTATTTACTATACAACGTTAACTAATTGATTGACCGAGACTTAAATACATAATGAACGAACTTCATGTTCGACTCAATATTTTGAGGCTAACAATCTCCCCGAAGTGAGTTCATTGATGACTCTTCTTTCATGAGAATCAATGAGATTGACTTTTGTCATTAAGCTCATGCGGTCTTGGACTTTCTCTTGGTTATTTTGTTATAGGATGTTCCCGTCATGCTTTGCGATCTTGACTTTGAGCCTTTGTCATTGTCTTTATCGTCTATGCCATCTTGCGATCTTATGACTTTGACCAACATGCTCATACTTTTGCATTATCTTGAAAGCTTCAAATCAGAGTTAGCGGAAGTCTTTGTCTTTTGATCTTGAGCTTTCTAGATAGTATGTCTTCGTAGATTGAGCATTTGAATGGGATTGAGGTTGTCGTTACCACCGTTTGACCTGCAGGTTTACGTTAGTGAATAAAACAAGAAAATTGATTTGAATATCATCGAATTGTCACTCGTTAAAGTGTTTTTTGTAACACATCGAGAGTGTCATGTTTTTATCAACATTCATCAACCGTCAATTCATTTACTGGACCAAATCGATATCCAGTTGTCACAAGTTTGATTCATATAGAATCTCGCAAGTCACCTACCAAGAGCTTGTTTGATGTGACATCTCAAGCAGGATTTTCATTCTTCATTGTGGAATACTTATTAGTATCAACTCGGATGTTCTGGCAAAATATCACAATGATATTTGCGTAGGACCTCTTGATAACATTGTGGACTGTATGATGTTCAACAGTGTTTGAACTGGTATGTGTCCTAACGAGATCTTGATTGATATCTTGCTCTAGAATAGATTAGTGCATTTTGGTTTTAGATACTCGAAGGCCTGAGTGTTTGCCACTAATTCAATATCATACGAATCTCGGAGTGAGATGTCAATAGATAACGTGTGTATCTCCGTGACAAATGAGACAAGTTTCTGTTGAGAGAAACCCGAATGGCTAAGAAGGGTTGTGCATTGCATCACTGGGTCCATGATGTCGTTTTCAATGTCAGCAATTCTACTTGTGATTTGGACAGCTATGTATTGACTGGTTTCCTGCCCTTAGTTGGTGGAGGTTTCTTTCTTTAGGACCTTTATCCATACATTTCTTTTGTCATTCTTCACGCCTTCAATGCTTACCAGGACGTCATTACTAACACCTTGTTGTGATTGTTCCAGTGTTAGCTCAATCTTAGTCAGCATTATTCCCATATACATTCATCTCCAATCATACCTAAGGACTGCTATTTCTAACTTTGGATTATCCTTGGGTAGATCCTCCGGTTTGGTGGATATAGGATTGATTCTTAACCTAACCACCTTATTACTTCAGAATCGTCGTGAAATTAAGATGTTGTTGGGTATAAGATCAAACCATAAAACCTTTTCTTTCTGTTCAGCACATTGAGTCGATATTTTAGATCATATTTGAAATAACATTTTTCCCCCTTATTTTAAATAATAAACACTTAGTTTTTGAAATACGTGGTGTTTTGAAATATGTCTTGAAAATTCCAGTGGGAAAAATATTATCAACATGAAGGTTTTGGAAGATTTTGTGATTATGTTTTGAATACATAAGGAATGTTGCTTGGATGATGTATCCAAGAAATTAAACAACTTTGTTTTTTGAAAAATCCCCCTCAAAAATAGGAACCAATTGAGAAAGTTGTTGTCTTTTGAAAAACATTGTGAGGGATGGAGTGTTTTGAACACACATATTTTGAAAGATTATGATATTGTCACTAAGAAATTCTTGAAAAATTATTGTTCACTTTTTGAAAAAAAACAATGTTATCATTGAACTTCAAGAAAGGCTTTTGTTTCCTATGTTCTCCTAAGTGAACATCTTTGTTTGAAACCCGACTACTCATTGATGCTTGCCAATTCCTAGGTTTTGGTTTGCAACCATTAGCAGTGTTGGGTAATCTAGCAGGATCAATCATACTAGGTTTTCCATTCACTTCTTTGTCTTTCTGAAGTTGTGCACTTTTCTTAGCTTTCTCTAGGTAGTAGTTATGAACCATGTCATTTGAGCCTACTTTTTCCCTTGGTGACTGATGTGACACATGCTTTGGGCAATTCCTAGAGGGGCCAGGTGCAATCACATTGGTGTTTCGAACTGCTTGTTTTCTAATCTGAGGCAAATTCTGTTGAGTGACTTGTTTAAACAAACCATCCGACACATTAGTTTTATTAACCGACTGTTTCGTTTGAAAACTTCTCATTTCAGGAGAATTTGAAAAAGGAGTCGGTTTTCCTAAAACTGATGGTTTTGGAATTCGTTGAGCATTTGGTTGTCGAACAACAGATGGTTTATTAAACTGAGTTTCCACAGACTTTCCCTTGCAGTTCTCGATGAGTTTCTTTAACTCACTTATTGCTATGTTCTTGTCTTGCATTTGAGCTTTCAAATCTTGTATTTCATGATATTGTTCACGTTCTTTTCGAAATACATTTGAAGCATTTTCTTTGCAAACTGGGTTGTTTTTCATCTGTTCTTTACAATGTTGTAAAGAAAGTTCAAGAGAAATCGAGTGTTTTTCAAGTTTAGCAAAACTCTTTAAAAGCTTATTATGAACTTCGTTGTTAACAGATTCAGTTTGTTTCGACAGCTTTTGTGCAAGACATTCACATTCTTTGACTTTATGAAGATACAAGCATTGTAATTCAGTATTAGCATTTAAATCAGACAGAGAATGCAAATACGAACATGTAACATCTTTAGACACACACTCTTCGAGAAGTAGATCATATATGTTTGAAAAATCAGCCTTTTCTGATTCAAGTTCGTCAATCTCCTTTTCAAGGGATTTAACGTACTCCAAATCGTCATGCATTTCTGTTTTTAGTTCATGAACAAAACAATGACTGTCCAGTATAGTTTTGTTTGAAAGAGGCATTAATAAGGTTTTGATCAAAACTTCCATACTCTTAGCAGTTGGGTTAGGAAATGCACTATTAGTATGATTAGACCAAGCTTGTTCATTACAATAGCTTCTAAAATGATGGATTAATGTGTCATTTCGTTATAAACTTGTCTACTTTTACTAATGGATTTAGAAACGGGTAGAAAGGACACGTTTTTAGCAATGTTTGGTTTTGTTCTGTTAAACGTTTTTCTCCACATTGTCTTCCTAACTTCTTTAGCGTGTTTCCCATGATCAATGCTTAGGTTTTGGATGGTGGTTTGAAAGTTTCATAAAGACTGTTTTGATATGTGTAATCATATGGTTTCACTTTGTCTTTATCCAATTTTGATCTACTCTCCTTTTCAAGAGTCACTGTCTCTTCCCCATTGGGGCAAAATCTATTTGCAGGATCAGAAGTATCATATGGGATCTCATACAAACGAGGCTTTTCAGATTGAGCTATCTTGAGGTACTTTGGATTAGCAAAGATGATCTACATTATACGTTCGCATGGGTGCTAACATGTGAATGGTCTGAATTGACTGATTGCGTTTATAAAGAATTTCATTTAAAAACTTTATTTGTTTGTCCATTTCAATCATCGTGTCAATGTCTTTTCCTTCCTTAACCTTTAAATCCGAAATAACCTTACTTTTCTCTTTGAGTTGACCTTCAAATTGTGACCTAGTTAACAGACTCTTTTTGACTAGCTCATCGTGTTTCTGATTGACAACTGAAATTTCATAGGTTTTAGTTTTTAAACCCTCTTGTATGTCAATGTCTTTAAGAGCTAATAGTCCTAGAGTTTCATTTAACTTTGTTTGAAGTATTTTATAATCACCGTTTCGGTCAATTAAAGGCGTGTACTTCTCAAGCTCAGTCTGTTTGGTCTGAAGTGCAATATCAGACAACTATCCTGGCTGCTAGTACACCCCCAAGCCAACTAGTCTCATCAAGGTTAGTTTTGCACTCTTCCAATTCTTGAGTGTTAATGATGCGTTTGCTTTCTTTAATTGCTTTAAAATCGTTTTGTTTTCCTCAGTATCAAGAGTTAAATTTGCAATTAAATTAGCAAGCGCAGCACGCTCATCAGCACATTCTGCAGCATGTTTCTCAGAATGTTGTCTTTCATTGGCAAACACATTCTTTTCATCATTGTTTTGTACCTGTTCCAATGGCGTATCAGTAGAACTTGATTCTGCAGGTAAGACTTCCTGAATCTTTGCCATGAAACCGTAATGTGCTTCCAATTCCTTCTTTTCAATCTCTTCATCTGATACAATCCCACTGCTTGTTTCATCTCCTGAACTTGTAACCGATGATTGAACCTCTTGAACCTTGCACTGTTGAATCTGCAACTGTCTTTCACTCAACTTTTTCAACGTCATCTTAAGCTCTTGCTCATGACTTTCTCTTTCTATTATACATTGCTCAATGGAGTTCATGTTCTGGATGATTGTTTCCTTGAATGTTTGAGCTGTCATTTTAGTGTAATCTATCTCTGAAGATTTCTTTTACTTCTCGATCTGATGAAAAAGATCTTGAATAAATATCGAGAGGCTTTAACAAGTCAGAGTTAATGAACCTTTCAAACTGTACTTTGATCACACTTAGAGCGGATTTGGAATCCATCTCGTGAAGTGTTTCTGCATTGAGAAGTGTTTCTAAGTTATTCATGTGTTGAGATAACTGAAACTTGAAGGTTCTGACACTATCACCAAAGAGTTGTGCAAAAGCTTGTTGATACAATATACTCTGTCTTTCGAGAAGTTGAGTGGTTGATTTAAGTGCATTTAATTTGTTCAAGGAGTTTTCTTTGAAAATCTTTGCTTGCATCTGCAGTTTCTGTATCTCTGGTTCCTTTAAAACTGAACCCGAAGATGAAGTAACCTTTGTTCCCATTTTATCGTGAATTATGAAGTGTGAAAATTGTTGGATCTTAAGTGGATGAGTTGTGATTGAGGTTGTGGTTGTGTAAGCAATTCACGTTCACGGGATTTTACACGTCTATGATTAAAACCGATAAAAGAATTAACGGGATTTTACAAAATCAATAGAAAACCGTGAATGATTTGATTCGGAATCAGCGGCCAATGATTTAATTGTATAAAAACAGATAATTTTCTGGCTAGGGTTACAGCAGATTGTTTAAATAGGCTCACCAAACTGAAACGGGCCTAAAAATACAGATGGGCCGTGAGCTAGAACAAAAACAAGTCTAACACAAATTCCAAAAAAATGAAAAATGTCAATAACTCATAGTAAACGAGGGTTTTGGGCCTCGAAAAATCCGTAACCAGCTAAAGGGTGGTTACAACGTAATCCGTCTTGTTTTTCTCTTCGATTTGAGAGGTCACGGGCCTGAAACGGACTTACGGATCAAAAGTTATGGCTGTTTTACTGAAACCCTTTTCTTCACACAAGATTTCTAGACAAAACGCAGTGCTATCTTTAACCAAAACGCAGTGACACCAAAACGCAATGTTCTTTGAGCAAACCGCAGTCTGTCTTTTGACAACTCGCTGCCCTAATAAAATACACAAACCGCTGTTTGGTAACTCGCCGTTTAGCAACTCGCTGTTTAGCAACTCGCCGTTTAGCAACTCGCCGTTTAGCAACTCGCCGTTTAGCAACTCGCCGTTTAGCAACTCGCCGTTTAGCAACTCGCCGTTTAGCAACTCGCCGTTTAGCAACTCGCCGTTTAGCAACTCGCCGTTTAGCAACTCGCCGTTTAGCAACTCGTTGTTTTAGCAACTCGCTGTTTTAGCAACTCGCTGTTTAGCAACTCGCTGTTTAGCAACTCGCCTTTTTGGCAACTCGCCTTTGACCAGCAACTCGCCTTTGATCAGCAACTCGCCTTTGACTATTTCCTAAAAACGTGGAAATTGTCCCCTTTCTATTCAAACCGCCACCAAGAACACCTAGGACGAATTGAGTAAAAATTCACCATTTGAGGTTTTTATCCACGAATCTAAGCTAAACCATGTGTTACTTAGTGAGTATAACAAGATTAAACACACACTAACACTTGTTTCTTTGAAAATCTTCCAATATGAAGCAACTCTCCACGAAGAACACTAACCTTTTAAAGCTTATAATTTGAACTTTAAGCTTGTATAACACACGAAATTTGTAACAATCTTACCTTTTGATGTGTAGAATAAGTAGAGAGCAAGATTAACCAACAAACAAGCCAAAATCAAAAGTTAGCCGTGAGCCTTTTTGCTTCAAAAATAAGGATGAATTAAGCTTAATTAACCATAAGAATCAACCACGAATCCACACGAAGCTCTGATGCCAATTGTAGGATCCCGATATCACTTCACTTCATACAATCGATCACGAAATCGGAACTAGAAAGGAGAAAGAAAGAGTTGTTCTAGAGAGAGAAAGAAGAGAGAGAGAGAGATGAGAGAAAAGAGAAAAAAAGATATTTTTGATATATAAGATAGATATGAGATAGATAGCTATTTTCTAAGTAAAATATCTATATATATACCCCTACACATTTAATGTGACGCGTGGGATGTTTAACTAGGACTCGGGCACGGGTTTTGCTTGGGATTAAACCCGAAACATATACAATATTAGATTATCTATCGAACCCGATTCTCGATATTATTCTATTACAACATTAACTGATTAAAGACCGAAGGTAATCAAAGCTAAGGACTTGGAGCTTGGAACGAGGAGGAAGTTGCGCTTAAAAATGATTTTTGTTAAATCACATGATTTCCATTCCTTAAAAATAATGCTTTGATACTTTGTTGAATACTCGTACTTTGTTAGTCTTTATGTTGGGATAACGCTTGCACTCTGAACTTTCTTTTGGAATGGATTATGTTTTACAACGTCTCTTTTTGAGTCGTTCCTTATATCTTTTGACTATTGTACTATTACTTAACATCCAAATAGTTGGTTCCGCTGCGTGTAAATTTGGGGGTGTTAAATTCACCAAAACACATAATAGTGAACAATGTCAAAGTTCCCGTTGCTAGTGATAGTGAAGTCAAATAATTTTATAAGCCATTGTCAAAACCCGGAGTTGGATTTTCAAAACCTAATTTTAGGTCAAAACTCCACCAACTAGAAGAGTCAATAATAATTATCCTCGTCCTAAGACACCGCAACCAAAAAGGAACGATGGTCGACAAAATCAAACTAGTGGCTTTCCTGTAACTTGGAACAATTTCCAACGTCAAAGTTACATGCCATGGGAATTGTGTCTTTCATTCCCACATTCCCACCAATTGCATCAAATGTAAGGGATGTTTACGGACCCATGAGATATTGGGGACCAAATGTTTGAGGTATTGCCTTATATAAATAGATATGCCTTGAAGTCGACTTGGAACCCGATGAGTGGATAAAGGATAGTGGATGCTCCAAACACATGATGGGTAACCAAAAGGTCTTCTCAAGCTACAAGGCATACAATAGAGGTAATGTCATTTTTGGTAGCAATCTTCGCGGTAACATCATTGGCAAAGGTATGATTTCGAATGACTCTCTCAAAATAACATGTAGATAACTTAAGATTTAACTTGTTAAGTATAGGACAAATATGTGATAATAAGTGTAGAGTAACTTTCTTTGAACATGATAGTGAAATCATTAAGGATGGTAAGGTCATACGTAGAGGTATTAGGAAGAAAGGCTTATATGTGATGAAATTAGGAAATAAGCCTAAAGACCAAATTTGTCTAGCAACGATTGATGAAAATTTCACGTTGTGGCATAGAAGATTAGGTCACACAAATATACGTCTCATTCAATCGTTAGCATCTAAGGAATTAGTTAGAAACTTACCTAAGCTTAAGTTTGATCAACACTTCTGTGATGCTTGCAAAATTGGAAAACAAGCTCACGCTAGTCAGAAGTTACTTGCGCTTGATTGATTTGGATCTTTGCTTAAGGTGAGTTCATAGCCTCGCATTTAAATATTTTAATTGTTTTAAAAACCCGCGAGGGGGATACATGTTTGTTTAATAAAATCGAACACATATGATTTTATGGTATGCTGGACCCGATTAAAAGATTGTTTCCGCATAAGTTGCTATTGTCGAAGTCCCTTATTTCATGAACTGTTAATTGCCTTGCGAGGTGAACGCTAATGCATTAAATAGATCTATTGGGTTTGACAACCATGGTCGGGGTATGAATCTGTAGGTGAGCACCCTGTAACGAACATTTTGTAATTAGAAAGTAGTAGGTATATGACAATAATACCTTGTTTTGGGACACACTAACATATGAAATGCCATATGTACTGTTAACGTTCGGTGTCATGAGCTTAATGCGTGAAAGAAAAGAAGTTGCTATACATTGTATTCGTTGCTTTATTTTCCCGAGAATTAATTATGTGTTCAAAGATTATTCCTTATTAATTATTTTAAACTCTATGAATTTCACTCAACTTTGTTGTTGACGTTTTAAACATGTTTTATCCCAGGTAACCAATGATGAAGGCAACGATGACATGGAGGTGTCGTGCGTATGATGGATTTATGGAAAGACTACTTGTGTGTTCCGGTCTTTAAAAAATTATGTCTTAAATTATGTTAAAACAATGTCTTTTATTTGAAACAATTGTCTTTCAATGTTGTTATAAACGGTGGTTGCAATTCTATAGGGACCTAAACGCATTTTATCTCTGATTAATAATGGAACACATGTTTGTTAAAACGTCTCATTTGGGGTCGTTAGCTATTATCTTGGTGAATGATGCTATTTAGTAACGCCTAATTGTTAATTCCGCTGCGCAATCCAATGTACGTTGGGTGGGGTGTTACAGAGTGGTATCAAGGGCCTAAGGTTATAGAGAACTAGGCCGACTCTTTTTGAAAACCTAAACTATAACGCTTCTACACACACGCCGAGACTCCTCGTTGCCATTGGTTACCTTTAGAAAGAAAAGGTAAATTTATTTAATTATTATGTATAGGTATATTTACGTATGTGTTATATGTATAATTAATTGGTTAAGTATGGATATATTTATGCATGTGTTGGATGCATAAATTGTTATGTATTGGTGCATTTATGCATGTGTTGTATGCATAGAATGGCCTGTGATTATATGATAACTCTCATTATATATGTTTGAAATACAATTGAGGTATACGCAAAATGAGAATGTCACGAATTGTGAATTTTTATTGTTGCGCTTTGATGCGAACCGTTATTTTGATAATAGTGTTTCAAAGATAATAAGAAGTGATATGCTATTAAGTAATTATTATATGATATTCTCTAGATTATCATGGTGAATGTAATTCCTCCTAATTACGTGGATGATGTACATGTTGTTGAGCCGAATCAACATGATGATGTTCCTATTATTCTCGAGCCTGTCTTAGTAGATGAAGACGAGGACCGAAAGAAGACGAATTTGAGGAAGAAGAAGATCCTTAAGAAGAAGAAGATGACATAGAAGTCGACATCGAGGAAGATGAGAATGAGCCTGAGTTGACTTACCTTTATGAAGAGGTGGATCCTCTTAACCCTTTACTGGGTGCTTCTGAGTCAGAACCTGAGGATGCAATTGAGGTTGAGAACCCGATTGAGCATGAGGATGAGACTGTTCCTGCTAGTGTCTATGAGGTAGGTGAATCCTCTACTACTCCTTTTCTTTGTAAGGACAATGATGGTCTATTGCCTGGTCTCATGAGAAGGGACATTAACTCTCTTTTTAGTTGGATGACTTCTCTTTCAAGATGATTGTGTGGTCGCGAGACGGCGCATGCATTGGTCGAGAAGAAAGGAAAAGCAAAGGATGAGTACTATGCTAAGTTGATTTTGGATTTGGGTAATGAAGTGCGTTCTAGTGTGGAACAAGGAACGACTGCAATGGAAAAGCTGGTTGAGAAGCTTAGTAATGCTGAAGATAAAGTTGAGTGTAAGAAGTTGAAGAAGGAACTTGAAGAAGCAAGGTTTAGCAACACATTCCTTCATATGCAGAACGAACGAGTTGAGAGAGATCTCTACTAGACTAGAGTTCGAGCTCATGAGTTTTATCAAGAGATGATTCGTAGAGGATTTGTGTTTGAAGAAAGACCAAACGAAGCTATCAATGTTCTGATTGAAGATGAGAAGAGTCCATCATCTGAGTCGCAAGGATCTCCTCATTATTATTTGTAGTTTAGATTCATTAGTATTATCTTTATTGTGTAATCACTAAATTGAATCCTCAGTTAGTAGAATTAGTATTATTGGTTGCAATGATTTGTATCATTTCATGAAACAATGCAACTGTGTATTAACTCTTTTATGATTAAAAATGCATGACTATCTTTTAATTACTACTTGATGTTGTCTGACTGTTTTTGTGATTGATTTGTCATTGTACCATGTTATGAGAATATCATGTTATGAATGCTTATCAGATTATTTTCTGTGTAACATAACAGAATCATGCCTCCAAAGTCTGCACCTATGACTCAAGCTGCTATTCGTCAAATGATCAAAGAAAATGTTGATGCTACTATTGCTGTTGAGCGAGCTAGACATATGAATGTTGGAAATGATGTTAGGGGATCTGGACCATCTAGGGGTCAGGATGCCGCACCTGCTGCTCGTGAGTGCACTTTTAATGGATTCATGAAGTGCAATCCTACTACTTTTCATGGTACTGAAGGAGCTGTCAAATTATTAAGATGGTTTGATAAAACTGATAGTGTTTTTGGGATCAGCGATTGTACAGAGGGCAAGAAGGTTAGGTTTGCTGCTACAACGTTGAAAGGACCTGCTTTAACATGGTGGAATGCTAAGATTGCAACCATGGGTTTAGAGACTGTGAACCAAATTCCTTGGACTGAAATGAAGCAACTAATGACTGCCAAGTTTTGTCCAATAGAAGAAGCTCAACGTATGGAGCACGTATTATGGAACTTGAAGGTTAAGGAGTATAACATTATGGCTTATACTCAGAGGTTCAATGAGCTTGCGTTGATGTGTCCAAGAATGGTTGAGCCAGAAAGAGTGAAGGTTGATGCTTACATCCGAGGATTTACTGATAACATCAAGGGTGAAGTTACTTCTTCTAAGACGGCTAACCTGAGAGAAGCCGTGCATATGGCTCATAAGTTGATGGATCAAAAATCGCAAGCTAGAGATGAAAGAATTTTAGAAGGAAAGAAGCAAAAGTAGGAGAGCTTTCAAAGTGGAAATAGTAGTGGTAAGGGCAATCAAAGGGATAAGTCACGTCAAACTTTACAAAATAACCAAAGGCAAGGAAACGCGCGAGCCATGGTTATCGCTCCTACTGATGGAAAGCTTCCTTTGTGTGAACGATGTTTTACTCGCCATGTTGGTGAGTGTATGATCAAGTGCCACAAGTGTGGAAAGGTTGGGCATAAGTTAAGGTACTTTAAGGAGAAGAATGTTGCCACAGGTGCAAATGCTCTGCCCATTCCAACTAGTTATGATTGTGGTGAGCAAGGTCATACTAGGAATCGATGCCTAAGGAAGGTTAAGAAAGATGAAGTTGGAGAAGTTCATAGTCGAGCTTATGCTATTAAGGATGCTGAGTCGAAGGGTCCGAATGTGGTTACTAGTATGTTTCTGCTCAATAACCGCTATGCTTTTGTTTTATTCGATTCGGGTTCTGATAGGAGTTTTGTGGATACTAGATTTAGTTCCATGCATGATATCGATCTGGTTAAAATAGGAGCTAGTTATGAGGTATAGTTAGCTGATGGAAGGGTAGTTAGTAAGAACATTGTTTTAAAGGGTTGCACTTTGAATTTAGTGAACCATGTTTTTGAAATCGATCTTATGCCGATTAAGCTGGGTATGTTTGATCTCATCATCGGTATGGATTGGCTTGTCAAGCATGATGCCGTGATAGTCTGTGGTGAGAAAGTTGTTCGTATACCGTATGGGAACAAGATGTTGATAGTCGAAAGCAACAAGGGTGTGTCTTGACTAAAGGTCATATCTTGTATCAAGGCCCGTAAGTACATCGATCAAGGTTGTCATTTGTTTTTGGCACACGTGACGGAAAACAAGTTAAAGGAGAAACGAATGGAAGACGTGCCTGTAATTCATGATTTTCCTAAGGTGTTTCCTGAGGAGTTGCCAGGACTACCACCGCCGAGGCAAGTAGAATTTCGAATTGATCTAGTACCGGGGCTGCACCTGTTGTATGTGCACCGTATAGATTGGCACCGTCTAAGATGAGAGAGTTGTCAGTACAACTGTAAGAACTGCTGGATAAAGGATTTATTCGTCCGAGTTCATCACCGTAGGGAGCACCGGTGTTGTTTGGGAAAAAGAAAGATGGATCTTTTAGAATGTGTATCAATTATCGCAAGTTGAACAAGTAGATTGTCAAGAATCGTTATCCTCTTCCGAGAATTGATGATTTATTTGACCAACTGCAAGGTTCGAGCGTGTATTCTAAGATTGATCTGCGATCAGGATATCACCAGTTACGCATTAAAGAGGAAGACATTCCAACTACTGCATTTAGAACTCGGTATGGTCACTTTGAGTTCCAAGTGATGCCATTTGGATTGAGTAATGCGCCTATTGTGTTTACGGACTTGATGAACTGCGTATGCAAGCCATATATTGATAAGTTCATCATAGTATTCATCGATGATATTTTGGTTTATTCCAAGGACGAAGAAGAGCACGAAAGGCATTTGAAGATTTTCTTGGAGTTGCTTAAGAAAGAAAGATTATACGCCAAATTTTCAAAGTGTAATTTTTGGCTAGATTTGGTATAATTTATGGGTCATGTGATTGATCGTAGTGGCGTTCATGTTGATCCTGTCAAGATCGAAGCCATTAAGAGTTGGGTTGAACCGACGACGCCAACGAAGGTGAGGTAATTTTTTGGATTGGCTGGGTACTACCAGAGGTTCATTGAAGGTTTTTCTTTGATTTCTAAGCCACAGACTAAGTTGACTTAGAAAAATAAGAAATGCGATTGGGGAAAAGAAGAAGAAGAAGAAGCTTTTCAGACATTAAAGCAGAAGTTGTGTAGTGCACCGATCTTAGCGTTGCCCAAGGGAACGAAAGATTTTGTGGTGTATTGTGACACATCACTTAAAGGTTATGGATCTGTGTTGATGCAAAGAGAGAAGGTGATAGCGTATGCTTCTAGACAATTGAAAGTCCATAAAGAGAATTACACTATTTACGATTTGGAGTTGGGAGCTGTTGTTTTTGCTCTTAGAGTATGGAGACATTATTTGTATGGAATGAAGTGTGTGGTTTTCACCGATCACAAGAGCCTACAATATATTTTGAATCAAAAAGAGTTGAACTTGAGACAACGAAGATGGATTGAGTTGTTGAGTGATTATGATTGTGAAATTCGGTATCATCTTGGAAAAGCGAATGTTGTGGCTGACGCCTTGAGTCGAAAGGAAGGGATAAGTCATTGCGTGTTCGAGCTTTGATGATGACTGTTCACAATGATCTACCTAAGAAAATTCGTGAAGCTTAGGAAGAAGCAATGAAAGGAGAGAATGTAGAGATAGGAAATTTGGGGAGATTGATTAAGCCAATATTCGAATTTCACCCTGATGGAACACGTTGTTTTGGGAATCATGTTTGGTTGTCGCTATTTGGTGGATTGAGAGATTTGGTTATGCATGAGTCGCATAAGTCCAAGTATTCCATCCATCCAGGATTGGACAAGATGTATCAAGATTAGAAGCCGTTGTACTGGTGGCCGAATATGAAAGTGAATATTGCTACGTATGTTAGTACGTGTTTGACTTGTGTGAAGGTCAAAGGTGAGCATCAGAAACCATTTGGATTGTTGCAACAACCTGAGATTCCAGTTTAGAAGTGGGAAAGGATTACTATGGATTTTGTGAGTGGTTTGCCGAGAACGCCAAGTGGGTATGATGTGATTTGGGTTATTGTCGACCGATAGACCAAATCAGCTCATTTCCTACCAATGAAGAAAACAGATATATGGAGAAACTTGTGCGACTTTACTTGAAGGAAATAGTGTGTAGGCATGGTGTTACTATTTTGATCATTTCGGATCGAGATAGCCATTTTACGTCAAGATTCTAGAGATCGCTTCAGGAAGCGTTGGGGACGAATTTGGATATGAGTACCGCTTACCACCCTCAAACAGATGGTCAAAGTGAAAGGACTATACAAACGCTGGAAGATATGTTGCGTGCCTGTGTGATCGACTTTGGAAAATGTTGGGATCGCCATCTTCCATTGGTCGAGTTCTCATATAACAATAGTTATCACACGAGCATTAAGGATGCACCATATGAAGCTTTGTATGGACATAAATGTAGATCAACTGTATCCTGGAGTGAGGTTGGGGATAGCCAACTCATCGGTCCAGAATTGATTCGTGATACGACCGAGAAGATTGTCCAGAAAGAACCGCTTGTTGACTGCCCATAGTCGCCAAAAGAGTTATGCAGATAAGAGAGCTAAGCCATTGGAATTTGAAGTTGGTGATATGGTACTGCTCAAGGTATCACCATGGAAGGGCACTGTACGCTTTGGAAAGCGTAAGAAGCTAAGTCCACGTTACATTAGGCCATTCAAGATTCTATCTAGAGTTGGTCCTATAGCTTACACGTTGAAATTGCCTGAAGAGTTGAAAGGGATTCATAGTACTTTTCATGTTTTGAATCTTAAGAAATGTTTAGCAGAAGGTGATATTGTTGTTCCGATGGATGAGATTCAACTTGATGATAAGTTTCACATGATTGAAGAGCTAGTGGAAGTTATTGATAGAGAGGTTAAGCGACTTAAGCAAAGTCGGATACCGATTATTAAAGTTTGTTAGAATTCACAAAGAGGTCCATAATTTACTTAGGAACGTGAGGATCAGATTTAGAAAAAGTACCCTCATCTCTTTACAAGTAAGGACAAAGCGAGGAAAGCGGATAAGTCGAGCTGAGCACCGGGACGACGCTCCCTAAAAGAGGGGAGAATGTAACAACCCAAGCTCCCGGAGAATGTCTATCCCGAGCAAAGATAACTATTTTTAGTTACGTAAATTATTATAGTCGTTTGTGCTATATAAAGTTTGATGAGAATTTTCCTTTATAAGGTAACTTTAGTCCGTGATTAAGTTTCTATTTGTTTTTAGCGTCTAAGAAAGTCAAAAAAAATTATTGCTCCGAGAGTGTAAATATGTCATTTTAGTATTTTATGATGTTTCCTTGAGTTTTTGTAAAAAACGTGTTTAAAGGTCGTGTTTTATGAGGTTTAACGTTTTATTAAACGTTTTAAATTAAAATTTGTGGGACGGATTTAAAATATTTATAAACGTGGTGTGACCCGAGTCTTTGGTCGATTTTAAATAAAAGAAAAGATGACTTGTACTAATTTTAAAAAGACTTAAGGATGGAGGGGCTAGTTTTGCCAAGTTGCCAAAGTTCTTTTTTATAAATAGCCACTAATACCTCTTATTTTTCTTTTTTCAAAATTGTTACTCCTTCTTCCTCTTTCTTTTTGTTCGCCGGCCACCACAAAGAAACCACCACTACCACTTCATTTCCGACATGCAATTAAATCCGTTTATACCATCTTAATCCTTGTTTCAAGAGCTACAAATCCCACTATAGAAACCTCAGTGCATTAAGTTTTGAAGAAGTTAGATTTTGAGTTAAGTTCTAGTGATTTCAAGTATAAGGGTATGTTTAAAGTGGTTAGATTGTTGTTAATTTGGTGTTGGTTGTTTGAAAAAGGTTGTTTGGTTGGGTCTTGTGGTTCATCCGATTTCATTAAGCCAAGGGGGAAACAAAATTTTATTTTCTTGATAGCATTGTAAGCTTCTAGTTATATGTTGTTGTGATTTAATTGTGGTTATTGCTAGATGATTCAAGTGCGGAAAATATTGAAAGCATGTATTGTTATTGACTAAGGTTTGATAGTTTTGGTATAATTATATAGACTAGTTAAGCATATTTTGATAGTCGGATTATGTCAAAAATATTGTTTTATTGGGTTTTGGGTTAACTTTGTTTGACCAGAAAGTTTGACTTGACCGTGGCGTGTCGAGAAATTCTTGAAAACTATTTTAGGCATGTGAAAATGATAAAGGATGTTCTAAGGTCCGTTTTGATATAAAGTGGGCCTTGTAACTCCTAAAAACGAACATTTTACGGCCTAGTCAAGTTTGGGTAATTTTTGGGGTAAAAAGTTAACTACGAAGTTTGACTTTTGAAATATGAAGTTCGGATTATATTATCCTTACTTTCGGTAACTATCTAGAAATAGAAACTTTATGGAAAATGTGGTAATATTGTTAAGTGGTGCCGTAGTGCCTCCGGTGTTTTTATATTTTGTGTTAAGTGCGGTCAACGTGAAATATTTTGCGTTCGCACTTGAAGATTGAGTATATGATTGTTTATTTCGTAAATAAGAGAGTGATTTATATCATATATATATACTATATTATATATATATATATATATATTATATATATATATATATATATACATTTATATATATATATATATTATATTATATATATATATATGCAAGTATGCAATACATGATTTAATATACTTTTAGTCACGTACCACTATATATGTACTATATTGGTCGAGGTTAAGAAGTGAATTTACTTGCGCTTGAGGTGAGTTCATAGCCTCACATTTAAATCTTTTAATTATTTTAAAAACCCACGAGGGGGATACATGTTTGTTTTATAAAATCGAACACATATGAGTTTATGGTATGCTGGACCCGATTACAAGATTGTTTCCGCATAAGTTGCTATTGTCGAAGTCCTTTATTTCATGAACCATTAATTTCCTTGCGAGGTAAACGCTAATGCATTAAATAGATCTATTGGGTTTGACAACCCTGTTCGGGGTATGAATCCGTAGGCGAGCACCCTGTAATGGACATTTTGTAATTAGAAAGTAGTAGGTATATAACAATAATACCTTGTTTTGGGGCACACTAACATATGAAATGCCATATGTACTGTTAACGTTCGGTGTCATGACCTTAATGCGTGAAACAAAAGAAGTTGCTATAGATTTCATTCGTTGCTTTGTTTTCCCGAGAACTAATTATGTGTTCAAAGATTATTGCTTATTAATTATTTTAAACTCTATGAATTTCACTCAACTTTGTTGTTGACATTTTAAACATGTTTTATCCCAGGTAACCAAGGATGAAGGCAACGATGGCCTTGGAGGTGTCGTGCGTGTGATGGATTTATGGAAAGACTACTTGTGTATTCCGGTCTTTCAAAAACTATATCTTAAGTTGTGTTAAAACAATGTATTTTATTTGAAATAATTTTTTTTCAATGTTGTAATAGACGATGGTTGCGATTCTGTGGGGACCTAAACGCATTTTAACTCTGATTAATAATGGAACACATGTTTGTTAAAATGTCTCATTTGGGGTCGTTTTCTATTATCTTGGTGAATGGTGCTATTTAGTAACGCCCAATTGCTAATTCTGCTGCGCAATCCAATGTACGTTGGGTGGGGTGTTACAAAAAACCAAATCATCTCTTAAGAAAACTGTTGCTTTCGCCGATGAAGGTAGCAATAAATCTGATACTTACAAAATTATGGCCCGAATGGATGCCATGACCATAAAAATGGATGCTCAGTACAAAGAACTCCAATCTAGAGCTAAACAACCAACACCCGATCTTGACGATGATGACATACCTATGTCCCGTGAAGAAGAGGCTAAATTCATGCAAACTTTCCATAAGACTCATTTTTATAATGATTACCGCGACTAAGACTCGAATCACGATAATTGGCATTCAAGCGGACGAAATGATTACCATCAAGACAACTATTGATCTAACACCGATGATAAACCTTACGATCTTCAAAAACAATTCAACGATTTCATGAAGTCTCAACAATCAACCAACGCTTTTGTCAAAGAAACATTCATGGACCTCAAAACTCAACTCAAAACAGTAGCCAAAAATCATCAAGCTTCCATTCAAAACCTCAAAACTAAGTTTGACAGACTCGCTGACAAGCAATCTGGTCGACCTTCTGGATCTCTTCCAAGCAACACCCAACCAAACCCACGAGGTAGCAACTCTAAAGCTTACTAACCACCGCAAGCTTGTTATGAGCATGTGAATGCCGTATTCACAAGAAGTGGAAAATCCTATAATCCACCGGATAACCCGGATGATCAACAGAATAATTTCAAAAATCCTATCAACTTTGATAGCAATGATGAAGACGATGAACCTACACCACAACCAAAAACTCAACCCACAAAACCAGTCAAAGAAACACCGTTTCCAAAACCATACAAACCAAAAATGCCATATCCTCAACGCCTTAGAAAAGAAAAAATGGTGGCCTAATATGGAAAATTTCTTGATGTCATCCGATCTGTCCGAATCACTATACCTCTTGTCGACGTCTTAGCCGGAATGCCTAACTATGGAAAATTCCTCAAAGAACTCATAAACAACAAGCATAAAATCAAACAAATTTCTGTCGCTTTCTTGAGCGATGAAAGTTTAGCGATGATACAAAATAAAGTTCCACCAAAACTAGGAGACTCGGGAAGTTTCCTTATTCCATGTAATTTCAACAAAACTTTCTCCTGCAATGCTTTGGCCGATCTTGGTGATAGCATTAACCTTATGCCATAATCCTTATATGCGAAACTATCTCTCGAAACTCTTAAACCTACCAAAATGAGCATAAGATTAGGCAACAGATCATTTCAATACCCTGTTAGAATAGCTGAGAATATGCTCGTTGAAGTTGGTAAATTCACCTTTCCTACTGATTTTGTTATTCTCAAAATGGAAAAAGACAGCAAAGTTCCCCTCATCTTGGGACGACCTTTTCTTCACACTGCTGATGCAATTATTCGAGTTAAACAGAAACAACTCAATCTTGGAGTTGGACTGAACGAATGATCTTTAATATCGACTCTGCGATGAAACACTCTTACTCAAACGATGATATATGTTTTAGTATCGATGTTATCGATGAAATCTTAGAATAAGATTTCGACATTCTTCTAGACGAAGGAAGCAAAATCCTCCATTCCATCGAAGGAACCCTTCTCAAAGAAGAAATCTTTTCTAAATTTGATGAATTCATGGCAATGACTGCCGATGAAAATTCTGAATCTGAATCCGATACCGAAGAACCACCATTCGAGAAAATCACCATCAATACCGATTATAAAATCAAAACATCTCTCAAAGAACCTCCTACAGTTCTTGAACTTAAACCCCTTCCTGATAATTTGGAATATGTATTCCTGGAAGAACTATTTTTCTCCTTGTGATCATATCATCTTAACTATCTGCTCAAAACAAAAGCAAATTTGTATCTGTCCTGAAAAAACATAATGAAGCCTTTGCTTGGAAAATGACAAACATTCCTGGTATCTATCCATCATTCTGTAAACATAAGATACAACTTCTGGATGAAAAGAAACCAGTTGTCTAAAAAAAGAAGACTAAATCTAAACATGCAAGAATTTGTTAGGAAAGAAATCGTGAAACTCTTAGATACCGGTATTATTTAACTAATTTCTAATAGTCCTTGGGTTAGTCATATTCACTGTGTAACAAAGAAAGGAGGTATTGCAGTTGTCACTAATGAAAATGATGAACTTGTTCCAACAAGAACCGTTACGGGTTGGCAAATATGCATCGGTTATCGTAAACTCAATGAAGCAACCGCAAAAGATCATTTTCCATTGCCGTTTATGGATCAAATGTTAGAAAGACTCGCAGGAAATAAATATTTCTGTTTCCTCGATGGTTTTTCTGGATATTTTCAAATTTCTATCGATCTTATGGATCAAGAAAAAACAACATTCACATGTCCTTTCGGAACATACACTTATAGGCGAATGCCTCTCGGGCTATGCAATGCCCCAGCTACATTCCAAAGATGCATGTTGGAAATCTTTCATGACATGATTGAAGAATCCGTCAAAGTATTAATGGATGATTTTTCCATCTTTGGAGACTCTTTCAACAAATTCCTAAACAACCTCGATAAAATGCTCCAGCATTGCAAAGATGCTCATCTTGTCTTTAATTAGGAAAAATGTCACTTCATGGTCAAAGAAGGAATTGTCCTTGGACACAAGGTGTTTGGCGCAGGACTTAAAGTTGACAAAGAAAAAATCATCGTAATCTCAAAACTTCCACCCCCTACTAATATCAAAGGTGTTTGAAGTTTTCTCGGACATGCCGGTTTTACTGATGTTTCATTAAAGATTTCTCGAAAATTGCCCGACCTCTAACTAAGTTGCTTGAAAAAGATACTCCATTTGAATTCGATGATGAATGTCAAAAAGCATTCGAATTATTAAAAGAGAAACTCATATGTGCTCCTGTTATCGTAAGCCTAAACTCGAATCTTCCGTTTGAACTTATGTGTGATGCAAGTGATTTCGCAGTTGGAGCTTTCTTAGGTCAAAAAGATCGTAAAAACTTTCACCCAATCTACTTCGCAAGCAAAACTCTAAATCCCACTAGACAAAAATACACCGTAACCAAAAAAGAACTTATGGCTATAGTTTTTGCATTCGATAAATTTAGATCCTATCTTATTCTATCAAAAACTATTGTTCACACCAATCATTCTGCTATAAAGCATTTATTCAAGAAACAAGATGCTAAACCACGTCTTATTTGTTGGATACTACTCTTATAAGAATTTGACATAGAAATCAAGGATAGAAAAGGTATAGAAAATGTCGCAGCTGACCACTTGTCCCGAATTGAAAATGACGAGTCAAGTGATGACAGTGAAGTGGATGATAATTTTCTTGGAGAGACCCTTATGGCAATCAACACAAGAAATAAACCATGGTTCGCAAATTTTGCAAACTACTTGGTAGCTAATATTTTACCAAAAGGGATGACGTATCAACAAAAGAATAAATTCTTCTCTGACCTCAAACATTACTTCTGGGAGGAACCTTACCACTTCAAAATATGTTCTAACGGAATGATCAGACGCTGTGTATCTGGACCAGAAACCCGAACAATCTTAGATCAATGTCACCACGGACCAACTGGTGGACATTATGAACCAAATGTAACCGCTAAAAAGGTCCTAGATTCAGGATTTTACTGTCCAAAAATCATAAAAGAAGCTCATACTCTAGTTCAACTTTGCAAAGCATGCCAAAAGACGAGAAATATATCAAAATGTGATGAGATGCCCTTAAGAAACATTCATGTATGTAAAATTTTCGATATATAGGGTATTGACTTTATGGGACCATTCCCAAAATCGCATAAATTTGAATACATTCTTGTCGCTATTGATTACGTATCTGATATGTGTTTAATCACATATCAATTTTCCTTAATAAAATGAGCTTAAAAGACCAAAAATACATGTAAAATACATTGTATATGTGTGTTTTATCAAATGCATTATGCATGTAACGAATATGTCAAAATGGACAAAAACGAAGCAAAATGGACAAAACCGAGCACAAGATTAGAAGAGTGCAAGAAAACAAAGCCGAAGGCGTATACATCCTTAATGGGCCAACCCGTACCTGTTTTAATGGGCCGGGTTAGCCCCTTAATGCTTATACCATTTCAAACCTTACTTATAACTACAAGTCCAAAATACAAATAGTCCATCAACTATTATCCTGGCCCAATCCCATGTCATAGCCTAAACCTATCCCTAGCCCAAGTCAACCTAACTATAACAAGTCAAAAATACTGTGCCTTTATCCCTTTCCCTTTTTTCATAGAAAGTAAGAGAGTACAGGTAATTCCTACTCCCCTCACACACTCTCAAGTGCTTCTAGAAGGTTATGCTGACACATCTGACACCATCAATGACACGCTGACAATTCCAAATGCTTTGATTCGTTGAAGATACATAGGGGAGATCAAAAGGTGAAAAGAGATAATTGGGAGTATTGTTTAAGATCAAGGGTCAGGATTAGAAGCTTGGGAACGCTCCTCAAGTCCTAGAAGCATCTGCTCAACACTATATATAGAGAGGAAATCACACAATGTAATCCATAGAGAGTAGGAGTAGGAGTAGTGTAGTTAGCTTTTAGTATCTTATTGTAATTTTTAGCTTGATATCTTTTTATTAACGTAATTCTCCTTAAAAAAGATTGTAATCATTTTCTTATTAATAAAAGTTCATATTCTCTAAAATTGTGCTTTGATTTAATGTTTTGGTTTTATGCAATTATGGTTTAAGTTTGTTTAGTAATAAGCTAATAAGCTCATTAAGCTGTTTTTACTTTATAAGCAACAACCTATTTACTTAAGCTTTGCTAAAAGCTTAATTGAATAAGATTTTCACTCAAACAGTCTCAAAATGTCATAAAGAGCTTAATGAGGATGATAAGCTAATAATAGATGGGCTTATAGGTTATTACCAGCTTATCTCTGATAAGCTGGAGCTTGTAAAATAGCTCTAAGAGCATTTAAGTCCTTGTTTAGAGCAAAGGAGAAAGGTATGTTTCATTTTTCATAATTTTGGCTTAATTTCTGTTTTGCTTATTATCTTAGCTTATTGTCTGCTTATTCTGCTTTATATTTGCTTATTCTGTCTTTAAATAGCTTATTTCATTTAGTTTATAACAAATCATGAACTATTTTAACTTAAATGTGGATTTTATGAATATAAGGGGGTGTTTGGGTAAAGCAGCAGAAACCTTAGTTTCTACTGTTTGATTGGGCATTTACCTTTGTTTCATGTTCACTTAGTCTTAAATCTGTATTTTTAGGAGTTTTAATTTTGTTTTGATAAGTTATAAGGTTTTGGTTATTCAAAATCCAAGTTTGCTAGTGTTTAAGATCTTGTAAACAGCTTATTTGTGAGTTTTGTTATAAATGCATTTGAGTTGTTGTTTTTATGCTTAAAATGAGTTACTTATGCATAATTGTTAATCTGTTGTGAGTTTGAGACTTTGGCTAAACATTTTTTATGCACTTCAACAAAAAAAATCAGTCAAGTAGGATAGTTCTTGGTTAATGCTTAAAAGCCTCTTTATGCAGATCCTTAGAGATCAAACCCTAGCTAAATTTAGGTTTATTTTTGTTTTTATGAGCTTATTATAGTATTAGCTTAATCAATGTTAAGTTTTTAATGTGTCAAAAGTGATTTAGAGTCTTTAAATTTTAGTTGCAAAAAGGGTCATTTAGCATTAGCAAGTCAACAAACAGTTATGTTTGCAGTCTAACTTATTTTGAGTTTTTGGCATATTTAGTTGCTTTAATTAGCTTAACTCCAGTTCTAGCTGCTTCTTGAATCAAGGTTTTTAGCTGTTTTTAATTTGTCTTTTATTTCGTTTATTTTGAGTCTTAGTTTTAAGCTTAAAATAAGTCATTTATCTCAAAAAGCCAAAAATAAGTAGTTGAGTCTGTCAAGTTTCATTTCATTTTTTAGCTTTTTTTCTTGTCCAAATTTCTTTCTTCCAACTTATTTTTGTTATTTGAGAATCTATCTTTATCTGTTTTTAACTTTTTAGCTTAATTCTAGTGCTTAATGGTCTTTTATTTTAGCTTAAAAGTAGTAGTGTAAGTCCTTTTTAAGTATAGTTTGTGTCAAATTATTTTAGTGCTTTTAATTGCTTTTTAGTTTATTTTGTTAGCTTATTTTTAATCATAAGTTCTTATTAAGTCTAGCCTAGGATTTGTTTTATCTTATTTTGTTTTTCCTTTTGCTTATCAAGTCCAACAAGCCAAATCAGTTTTAGCTTAAAAGTATATGACTTAATTTGCTAAACTGTCATCTTTAAGTAGCTTTTTTCCATCTTATTTTTAAGTTTTGTCAAAAGTTCATTTATTAAAATTTCTTAAATTTGCTTATTTTTTAGCTTTATCAAAAAGAAAATAAAAAAAATGTTTTACCAAAAATGTAGGTCACAAGACTCGAACCTGTGACCTCCCTCTGAACACACCAATGCCTTAACCAGTCGCCCTAGGGTCTTTTTCATTCTTCTTTTGCACAATTTAATATTTAACCTTTCTTTAGCTTTTAGCTTATACGACTTATTTCAATTTCCACATCTTATTGGTTTAAGTTTTTTAACTCGTTTTTCTTTATAAACCTTTAGAATTAGTTCTAGTATTTTTTTGAATTTTTTCATAATTTATAGTTTTCATTTAATATTTTTAATTAAGTTTTTAGTTTAAAAAGCTTTAAAATTTGTTTTAAGAATAAAAAAAATATTTTTCTATTTTTAAAAATAGTTTAAACCACTTAAGTTTAGAAATTTTCAATTTGAGTTTTTAGAGTTTTAATTTGTCTTATTTGATTAATTAATTTATTTTAATTGTTTTTTTTAATTGTCGTTAAGTTTTTAATTTGCCTTAATTTTTAGTTTAGCTTTCTTTTATTTGCTTTCCCGTTGCGTTAGTAGATTTAGAATCCAAAATCAAATCTTTAATGACAATCAAGCTCGATTCGCGACATGAACGTAGATTTCCATTCACCTCTCACCGAGGAGAATGATACCCATGTTGATTACTTATTATTCTTTCATAAGAATAATTTGTATGATACTTTGCTTACATATGTGTGTGTATATGTGTATATATATATATATATATATATATCTGAGGGTTATTTGTTTGATACGTATAAAAACGAACATTAAAATGGCGCCGCTGCCGGGGAGAGGTGTAGCAATTTTTACGAGATTGTTTGTATTAGAGCCTTGAAGATCCTTTCCCTGTGAAAGTTTTCGTTTCATTTTTTATAAAAATACAAAAAAATATTTTACACTTCTATTCTTATTTTCTTTTATTTTAATATTGAAAATAACCGTTTGTTTTCCTATGTTACTTTTCTCTCATGACTTATCTTACAGATTCTCTCATGACACTGACGATTCATATTCCGCTGTTTCATGTTTATTTATTCATGATCTATACTTATCTTTACTGTATCATTTTATCCGTTCACTGAGCAATTATGCTCAGCCGTATTTCTTTTCATGTTTCTTACGGCAGGTACATGGCGATGGGATTTGGGCAAAAGAGTTAAGCTTAGGATGAGAGCTACCTTTAGATTACTTTCTTTTCAGTTATGTACAGTTATTTTATGAAGGGGACCGATGTTTGATTCCGGTTTCCCGCTTGTAGGTTTGTATGCCTTTATTGTGCTTTGATATGACACCATGATTATGATGTTTCGGCCTCCTTCTCGTAGAGGGGCGTTACAGGCGTTCAGAGTTTTTTAGGTCACGCCGAGTTCTATCGTAGATTTATCCAAGATTTTTCTAAAATCTCCTGGCCGATGACCCATCTTCTTGAAAAAAGAAACCCCGTTTGTTTTCTCGAAAGAATGTATTGAAGCGTTTAATTTACTTAAGAAAAAGTTAACCGAAGCCCCGATTATAGTTGCCCCCGATTAGGACCTACCATTTGAAATTATGTGCGACGCTAGTGATTACGTGGTAGGCGCAGTCTTGGGGCAACGAAAGACCAAACATTTTCAGCCTATACACTATGCAAGTAAGACCATGACGGATGCTCAAGCACATTACACGACTACGGAAAAAGAATTATTACCCGTGGTGTATGCTTTTGAGAAATTCCGGCCTTACTTAGTCTTATCAAAGACCATAGTGTATACGGACCACTCGACTCTTAAGTATCTTCTTGCTAAGCAAGATGCTAAGCCGAGATTGCTCTGGTGGATTCTCCTACTCCAAGAATTTGATGTTATTATTCGTGATAAAAAAGGAGCAGAGAATCTCGCGGCCGACCATTTATCAAGACTAGAAAATCCCCATCAAAGTGATCTTGAGAAAAAGGAAATTACGGAAACATTTCCTCTCGAGACACTTGGGATGGTTACCTTTCGTGGTGATTCGAGTACCCCATGGTTTGCCGACATTGCAAATTACCATGCGAGGAATTTTATTGTGAAAGGGATGTCGTCCCAACAAAAGAATAAATTCTTTAAAGACGTTAAGCATTATTTCTGGGACGACCCCTACTTGTTTAAGATTTGTGCGGATCAAATGATTAGGCGATGTGTTCACGGCCAAGAAGCCGTTGATATCCTCACGGCTTGCCATAATGGACCCACCGGGGGACATCATGGTGCCAACTACACCGCTAAAAAGTCTTTGATTCTGGTTTCTATTGGCCTACTATTTACCGAGATGCCCATGACTTGGTCACACGGTGTGACGCTTGTCAACGTCAAGGCAAAATCTCGCAACGTGATGAAATGCCTCAAAATGCAATTCAAGTTTGCGAGATCTTTGACGTATGGGGCATCGACTTTATGGGCCCGTTCCTGTCTTCTCGAGGGAACAAGTACATTCTCATGGCCGTCGACTACTTGTCCAAATGGGTTGAAGCAAAAGCGCTCCCCACTAATGATGCCCGAGTTGTTGTAAAATTCTTGAAATCTCTTTTTGCCCAATTTGGAACTCCTCGTGGTATAATTAGTGATCGTGGTACCCATTTTTGTAATGGTCAATTTGCTAAAGCTATGCTTAAGTATGGAGTTACTCATCGTCTTTCTACCGCGTATCATCCACAAATAAGTGGACAAGTGGAGGTTTCAAATCGTGGGTTGAAACGTATTTTAGAAAGGACCGTAGGTAAAAACCGTGCTTCTTGGTCCGATAAGTTAGATGATGCATTATGGGCCTTCTGTACCGCTTTTAAAACACCCATCGGGTGCACTCCTTATAAGCTTATGTACGGAAAGGCTTGCCATCTTCCTACCGAACTTGAACACAAGGCATATTGGGCCTTGAAACATTGTAATTTTAACCTTAAGACCGCGAGTGATCGCCGAAAAGTTCAAATAAATGAATTAAATGAACTCCGGGATCAAGCCTATGAGAATTCTTTAATCTACAAAGAGAAAACGACGAAGATTCATGACTCCAAGATTAAAAACCGCGTCTTTAACGTTGGTGATCGAGTTCTTCTCTTCAATTCTTGATTAAAGATTTTCTCGGGCAAGCTTAAAACCCGTTGGACCGGACCATTCACCGTTGCTCAAGTTTTCTCGTATGGTACCATCGAGTTATCTCAAACCGACGGACCAAATTTCAAGGTGAATGGTCATAGAGTTAAGCATTATTTTGGAGAGGACATACCACCGATGGTTGTCTCGGATCTCCAAACTTTCCCCATGGACCATTAAATTCGGGGTCGAGTCAGGCTCGTGACTCGGTTAACAAAAACAAGCGCTTCGCGGGTGGCAACCCATGCTTATCCCTAGTAGTAGTATAATAATGAATAAGTGTGATGTGAGGAGGCTCGCCTCTTCCTTTCTCGTGTTTCGTGTTTTGTGTTTTATGTCCAGGATTGCCCGGATTATGAAGACTCTCGTGCTCGTGGTTTTGTCCATCGTCCACTCGATCTTCAATCCTTCGCATGCTTATATATGGGAATCCGATATCCTAGATCTTATTGATTTAACGTTTATCTATTAGCATAATTAATAAACGGCTTTAGATTTGCGTAGAGACCCCTTAATATTTGGATTATGCTTTGAAATTAGTATAGGGGTGACAGTCTTACATTAAGGACAATGTGTAGTTCTAGTATGGGGGGATCTTTCAATTTGATCTTACTTACATTTGCCTTATCTTCACGTAACCCCGTTTTGCCACCAAAAATATGTGATTTTATGCCAAAATTTAAATTTTTTCAAAAATAGAATAAGTGTTTTGACATAATGTTTTGTTTTTTTAAGGAATAAATTTTGACTTGATCGAGTATGTTGCGCTCTAGCTTACCCCTTAACTTATATAAATCTAAGCTTTTGCTAGTCTTTTATACAAGAAGCTTTAAAACGCGAATTCTAGCTTATAAAAAGCCAAGAGTCTGCAAGTTTCCATGATAGACTTTAAATATGCAAAGCTTGTTTTATTAGACTAAGCATTCGCAGATCTTTTTATTAAAGATTTTAAATTTGCGAAGAACAAAAAATGATAGAGTTTTATATAAGTTAGATGCTAAACATAGAGTAGTTGGATCTCTTTAAGGCTCATAGAGGTTAATTGTGGCTTTTTGCTCCCAGCAACTTAATAAACATTATATAATTGTTAAATAAATAAAGTTACTTTAGGTTTTTGCGATTCTTAGTTTAAATCACTTCATAGAGATTCCTTCTGGTGAAAGTAAGGTACACATCGAGGTTTTGTTAGTGTTGTGGGGAAATAGGCTACCGATTCCTGACGGCTCGCTACCGTTGTCTAGGTAGTTAAAAGACCACATGACTTGAAATTTGACTAATAATAATAAGATATGTAATAAACCGAAGCCGAAATAAGACCACTACCTCTTGCCGGCTCACAACCGATGTGGTAGTCGTCTAAAGGGTGAAGGTAATAATAATAAAAACTGTGGGCTAATAAAAGTTTACTGCCTCTTGCCGGCTCACAGCTGATGTGGCAGTCTTCTAAATAAGGCACATAGTAATAATAATCCGAGATCGATAAAATTTTGCTGCATCTTGTCGGCTTACAATCGATGTTGCAGCCTTCTAAAATGTCGAGGAAATCACCAAGATCGAAATAAGACTCCTGGATCATGGTCGGCTTGCATACCGATGTGGCAGTTGTTTAAAGGACCGAGGTTTAATAATGTTGCAATAATAATAATAATAAAGCCAAATTTCGACTCTAGTTTTATCTAAAAAGGATAACCCCTAAATCATGCAAAATTAGAACTTTAATGTGGACCGTATTCTCACCATATCGTCTCTTTAGGAAAGGATTTCAAACTAATTATGGTCTAAACCGGGTTTACTTTATATAAACAAGACATTAATTTATTTGTCACAAATAATAATAATAATATCTTTAGAGGATTTAGGAAATAAGGGAGCGGAAAATAGCTATGCATCCACAATTAGCATCTATGAGTAGTGTTAGCATCTTAACTTGTATTTAACAATGATTTTGTTTTTAAGTTTGGTTTGAGGCGGGTGAAAAATCAAGGATGATGAATTTATCCTTTTAGTGTTTCTTGTTCCATGAAGTTATGATATGTATGAATGAAAATAATAAATGCATAAATATGGTAAAACGAGGGGCTTTTCAAAACTAGTGATTTCTTAACCTCTTTAGTCTTAATCCCCTTAGATGAACACTTAGCTACTTTTCGAGGTAATTAGTTAAGGGGAAGTTGAAATTTTTAGTTTTTAGTGTGTTATAGTCATGGCGTGAGGATACGGGCAATAGCTTAATATGTGGATGTTTGTTATGTGTTTAATACATATTCAATTTTCCTTAATAAAATGAGCTTAAAAGACCAAAAATACATGTAAAATACATTGGATATGTGTGTTTTGTCAAATGCATTGTGCAGGTAACGGATATGTCAAAATGGACAAAAACGAAGCAAAACGGACAAAACCGAGCACGAGATTGGAAGAGTGCAAAAAAACGAAGCCGAAGGCGTATACATCCTTAATGGGCCAACCCGTACCCATTTTAATGGGCCGGGTCAGCCCATTAATGCTTATACCATTTCAAACCTTACTTATAACTAAAAGTCCAAAATACAAATAGTCCATCAACCATTATCCTGGCCCAATCCCATGTCATAGCCCAAACCTATCCCTGGCCCAAGTCAACCTAACTATAACAAGTCAAAATTACTGTGCCTCTATCCCTTTCCCTCTTTTAATAGAAAGTAACAGAGTACGGGTAATTCCCACTCCCCTCACACACTCTCAAGTGCTTCTAGAAGGCTATGCTGACACATCTGACACCATCAATGACACGCTGGCAATCCCAAATGCTTTGATTGGTTGAAGATACGTGGGGGAGATCCAAGGGTGAAAAGAGATGATTGGGAGTATTGTTTAAGATCAAGGGTCAGGATTAGAAGCTTGGGAACGCTCCTCAAGTCCTAGAAGGTTCTGCTCAACACTATATATAGAGAGGAAATCACACAGTGTAATCCATAGAGGGTAGGAGTAGGAGTAGTGTAGTTTGTTTTCGTTTGAGATTTTTGTAATGTTAGCAGATTATTCCTTTTTTTTATTAACGTAATTCTCGTTAAAAAAGTTTGTAATAATTTCCTTATTAATAAAAGTTCATATTCTCTAAAATTGTGCTTTGATTTAATGTTTTGGTTTCATGCAATTATGGTTTAAGTTTGTTTAGTAATAAGCTAATAAGCTCATTAAGCTGTTTTTACTTTATAAGCTACTACATATTCACTTAAGCTTTGCTAAAAGCTTAATTGAATAAGACTTTTACTTAAACAGTCTCAAAAGGTCATAAAGAGCTTAATGAGGATGATAAGCCAATAATAGATGGGCTTATGGGTTATTACCAGCTTATCTCTGATAAGCCGGAGCTTGTAGAATTGCTCTTAAGGCATTAAGTCCTGGTTAGAGCAAAGGAACCAATGGTATGTTTTCATTTTTCATAATTTTAGCTTAATTTTAGTTTTGCTTATTATCTTAGCTTATTGTCTGATTATTCTGCTTTTTATTTGCTTATTCTGTCTTTAAATAGCTTATTTCATTTAGTTTATAACAAATCATGAACTGTTTTAACTTAAATGTGTATTTTATGAATATAAGGGGGTGTTTGGGTAAAGCAGCAGAAACCTAAGTTTCTAATGTTTGATTGGGCATTTACCTTTGTTTCATGTTCACTTAGTCTTAAATCAGTATTTTTAGGAGTGTTAATGTTGTTTTGATAAGTTATAAGGTTTTGGTTATTCAAAATCCAAGTCTACTAGTGTTTAAGATCTTATAAACAGCTTATTTGTGAGTTTTGTTATAAATGCATTTGAGTTGTTGTTTTTATGCTTAAAATGAGTTACTTATGCATCATTGTCAATCTGTTGTGAGCTTGAGACTTTGGTTAAACATTTTTTTATGCACTTCAACAAAAAAAATCAGTCAAGTAGGATAGTTCTTGGTTAATGCTTAAAAGCCTCTTTATGCAGATCTGTAGAGATCAAACCCTAGCTTAATTTAGGTTTATTTTTGTTTTAATGAGCTTATTTAGTGTTTTAGTTAATATATTTAAGTTTTTTTTTATGTGTCAAATGTTTTAGTGTCTTTAAATTTTAGTGCAAAAAAGTAGGGTCATTTAGCTATTAGCAATGCTCACAAACAGTACTGTTTGTGTCTGACTTATTTTGAGTTTTTGGCTTATTTAATGGCTTTAATTAACTTAATTCCAGTTCTAGTTGCTTCTTGAATCAAGGTTTTTAGCTGTTTTTAATTTTAGTCTTTTATTTTGTTTATTTTGAGTCTTAGTTTTAACCTTAAAATAAGTTATTTATCTCAAAAAGCCAAAAATAAGTAGTTGAGTCTGTCAAGTTTTATTTCATTTTTTTAGCTTATTTTCTAGTCCAAATTACTTTCTTCCAAATTATTTTTGTTATTTGAGAATCTATCTTTATCTGTTTTCAACTTTTTAGCTTAATTCTAGTGCTTAATGGTCTTTTATTTTAGCTTAAAAGTAGTAGTGTAAGTCCTTTTTAAGTATAGTTTGTGTCAAACTATTATAGTGCTTTTAATTGCTTTTTAGATTATTTTGTTAGCTTATTTTTAATCATAAGTTCTTATTAAGTCTAGCCTAAGATTTGTTTTAGCTTATTTTGTTTTTCCTTTTGCTTATCAAGTCTAACAAGCCAAATCAGTTTTAGCTTAAAAGTATATGACATAAATTTGCTAAATTGTCATCTTTAAGTAGCTTTTTTCAATCTTATTTTTAAGTTTTTCAATCTTTTTCAATCTTATTAAAATTTCTTAAATTTGCTTATTTTTTAGCTTTTGTCATAATTTTCAGTTTTCATTTAATATTTTTAATTAAGTTTTTAGTTTAAAAAGCTTTAAAATTAGTTTTAATAATTATAAAAATTCAAAAAAATATTTTTCTGTTTTTTAAATTAGTTTAAAGCACTTAAGTTTAGAAATTCGCAATTTGAGTTTTAGAGTTTTATTTTGTCTTATTTGATTAATTAGTTAGTTTTAATTTGCTTTAATTACTTTTTAATGTCGTTAAGTTTTTAATTTGTCTTAATTTTTAGTTTTGCTTGCCTTTATTTGCTTTCCCGTTGTGTTAGTAGATTTAGAATCGAAAATCAAATTTTAATGACAATCAAGCTCGATTCACGACATGAACGTAGATTTCCATTCACCTCTCACTAAGGAGAACGATACCCGTGTTGATTACTTTTTATTCTTTCCTAAGAATAATTTGTATGATACTTCGCTTATATATGTATATGTATTATATATATACATATATATATATATATATATATATATATATTAGATGGTTATTTGCTTGATACATATAAAAATGAACATCAGTATCTAAATGGGCTGAAGCTTAAGCTTTACCAACCAATGATGCCCGAGTGGTTATCACTTTCATAAAGAAACTATTTTTTTGTTTCGTGTTGGGATTTTATTTTGAGTTGATAAGTACAACACGAATGTAACAAGTTGGAACATGAAGGACCATAAGTTGTAGTCAGAGAAATACTACAACAAAAAAAAAGATAAGAATGAAAGATTTGTCAAGAAATGATTTAAGAAACTAATTGATTTTATCATTATTATCATTATTAGTTTCCTTGTAAGCCTAGGACCCCTTATGCTATAAAAGGAGGTATAGGCATTTAGAAAGCATATACGTAGAGAAAGATGTAAACACTAAAAGGGGTGTGTGTATCTAGGCATCATCCATAATAAAGGTGCATAGGGTTTATAGTTAGTTTTGTAGTTGTACAACAAGATGTAGATGCTAGCATGAGTGGTGTAGCCTCAAGAATCTTATGATTCCTATTACAGTTTGTTGATGTAACCATATTATCTTGATCAAATAATATTAGGGTTGTGGTGAAAGTTTGGTAAAACCTTGTTGAATATCTTTGTTCTTATTCCACTTTGTTTTTATAACTTATGAACATTGATATTATCCTAGATAAAGGTCTAAACAACCTGAGCTTAAACGATCTAACGATCATTAGGTTTTCTCAATTGGTATCAGAGTCATGTGGCTCTCGATCTAGGATCTACAAGGTTTTTGAATAAACCCCAAAACCCTAAATTTTCATGAAATCGATTTGTGGTTAAAGTTTTAGTAGGGTTTTGAAGATTAAATTGCTATAACAATGTTTATGATCATCCTCTCTACCTGTTTTGGGTATGCAATACGATTGTCAAGTGTTGTTCTATTTTTTTTTTAGGGGTTTGATATGATTAGGGGGATGTTGATCGAACATGTTTTGCTGCTTTTATATCGAATAGATGCTGAACGCATTAATAAGTAAGAGAAAGTGTTTACAAGGTCATGGATCTGACTAGGTTGATGAACGATTATCTGAATGTTTATCATGCCTTGATGCGGAGTGTTTGATAAAGATTCAAATGATAATCCATGAAAAGTCCGACGATTGATTATTTGGACTCAGATGTGATGAAAATGAAGAGAGGTATTAAGAAGCAGGGAGGTTTCGGATGTCATGATTCGTGTGATAGTATATATTTGTGATGTCAGCAATGTTTTGTGAAGATTGGGCTTATAAAGACAGAAAATGATTCAGAAGGGTTTAGGATCGATCTTGGTTTCATGTGTTTATATTTGGCAGATATACGTATGAATACATGGAAGGTATTAATTTATATTAAAGATGCTATTCATGATATTAATACTATTCGTATTACTTGGGCTCAAAGATGGGATGACAGTTACTAAAAAGGAATGGTATTGTGTATATTAATGTGGCTTTTATAACAGTATGTTAGGCTTTTAGTTACTACTGTTATCATTTGATTTAATGCTGCCAAGTATATCTGATATACTGTTTGGGTCCATGTGATGTTAACGTAGTTATTTGGATTTGGTAAGATTTAAGGAACAAAGAAAGCAGTTGTACGTTTCTAATACTGTTTGTGCGAAGGTATACTGTTTGAGCAACACATGGGGTTAAAATTGTTCGAATATTATATATTAATCCTGTTTCAAGAGTTTACATAGTACTACTCAATCAAAGGAGAGTTTATGCTGCCAGTGGTTAGTAATATTATTAACAGTATTAAGTTCCTACTGTTTGTTTCGTCCGATGAAAATTACAACTGTTAATGTTATCCAATATCGTACAAGGAATGATTTTTCTTCTTGGTTATTCTATATATCTCGGACAGAACAAGATGTGAAGGTATTTATAGGGTCTGGAGTCGATGTCGATACGGCGTATCCAAGGTATTGGATACGGCGTATTAGAGTTTCTTAGAGTAGGGACCACGTTTGATATATTCTAGAATATTTTATTCCTATATAGCTTGAATACGGCGTATTGCCTTTCCTGGATACGATGTATTAGTCTTGTGTCCTTCGTGGTCTTTGGTGAGTGCAGGCACAGATACACTGTATCTTCCTTGATGGATATGGCGTATTGGTTGTCAGAACAGTAATCTTCCAAATATCTTCGTTTAAGCTCCAGAATGTGCGCCTTTTGCTAATATTCACCAAGTACTCTATAATTACTGCAATTCTCAAATACAAATGATTAAGGAACAATTCCTTGCAACAATTATACAAAATGGGTTAATTACATGGGATAAATGATGCTATAAAATAGACGTTATTTGATGTCATCATAAATCAGTTTTAGGACGATTGGGGTTCATGGTAGTATTTATCTTATATACAACAATTTTGGGCTACAACACATGTCAAGATGGTTAATGAAGTACGTCAGTTACAAGCCCTAATTGACAAAAAGAAGGTAATCATCACGGAGGCAAGTATTAGGAATGATCTTCACTTGAATGATGCATAAGGTACTGATTGTTTGCCAAATACTACAATTTTTGAAGAACTGGCTAAAATGTGGTATGAAAAACCTTCTCAAAAGCTTACTTTTTATAAAGCTTTCTTTTCTCCATAATGGAAGTTCATGATTCATACCATTACACAAAGCCTTAGTGCCAAGACCACAACCTGGAATGAATTCAGTAGTACAATGGCTTCCTTGATCATATGTTTAGCAACCAATAGAAAATTCAACCTATCTAAGTACATTTTTGATGCTATGGTTAAACACTTAGATGGAGGGGTTAAATTCCTGCTGTATCCTCGCTTTCTACAAGTTTTCATTAACCAACAGCTTGGAGACATGTCGCATCACAAGAAGACTTTTGTTAATCCCTTCCACACAAAGAAAATCTTTGCTAACATGAAGAGAAAAGGTAAGGATTTATCTATGAGAGTTACACCTTTGTTTGATAGTATGTTGGTTCAAGCATCTGAAGAAGTAGGTGAGGATTCAATTCCTCTAATTGATTCCACACAGATACCTATTATTGATCAACCATCTACATCCTCTCAACCCAAGAAGAAACAAAAGTCTAGGAGGAAACAAAGGAAGGAGGCAAAGGTTGCTAATGATGAGACAGAGCAAGAGGAAAATATAACTACACCTTCCAATGATCCACTACCCAGTGGTAAGGATAGTATGCAACTTAATGATTTGATGGTTTTATGTACCAAATTGCAAAAACAGGTTCTTGACTTAGAGAAGGCTAAATTTGATCAGGCTCTTGAGATTGTTAGTCTCAAGAAGAGGGTTGATAAGCTTGAAAAGAGGAGACAGTTGAGGACCACAGGGCTTAAAAGATACAAGAAACTTGGTACAGCCAGAAGAGTTAGATCCTCTAATGCTGGATTGGGTGCTCAGGAGGATGCATCCAAATAGGGGAGAAGTATTAAGGATATTGATGCAGATGTTGAGGTCACTCTAGTTAATGAAACTCAAGAACAGCAAAATGAAGACTTGATGTTTGATACTAGAGTTTTGGATAATGATGAGGTGTTTGTGGATGTTACTTCTAGTAAGAAGGATAAGCAAAGTACAAAGCTTGATGATAGTACTGCTGGTGAAGCAGTTACTACTACTAGTGTTGAAGATAGTGCTGCTCTTACAGTTTAAGTTTCTACTGCTGATATAGGAGGAGTTATTGCTGCTAAGATTGATGAACTAACTTTGGATCAAACACTTATTGAAATCAAAGCAGCTAAGCCTAAAGTTGTTACTACTGCTGCTACAACAACAACAACTACTACAAGACCTAAGGCTAAAGGGGTAGTAGTATAGGAGCCAAGTAAGTTTAGAGTTCCACAAGAGGCACAACCTTCAATTTCTAAAGACAAAGGAAAAGGTATTATGATTGAGCCAGAAGTTCATTTAAAAAGGAAGGATCAAATTGCTCTTGATGAACAAATTGCAAGAGATATTCAAGCTAAGTTGGATGCTGAATTAATAGAAGAAGAAAAGCTAGCAAGGAAACAAGAAGAAGAAGCTAACATAGCATTGATTGAGTCATGGGAAAATACACAAGCTATGATGGAGGCTGGTAGATTACTGGCTGAAAGACTCCAATCAAGAGAAAGAGAGGAGTTAACAGATGAGGAAAAAGGAAAACTATTTATGGAACTAATGGAGAATAAAAGAAAACATTTTGCTGCACTCAGAGCACAAGAAAAGAGAAATAGACCTCCTACTAAATCACAAAAGAGAACTCAAATGTCTACCTATCTTAAGCACATGGGTGGATACACATACAAACAGTTGAAGGGAACGAATTTTGATGAAATTCAAAAGTTGTTTGATAAGGAAATGAAGAGGGTAAATACTTTTGTGGTTATGGGTTTTGAGGTACAGGAAAACAAAGAAATGAAGGTAGAAGGTAGTGAGGAGACAGCTAAAGGCAGCAGAAGGAAGATGCTTGGAAGGAAAAGAGCAGGGAAAGAGCAACAGCAAGAATCCTCAAAGAAATAAAGAATGAAGGAAGACAAAGAGTCAGATGAAGTTAAAGAAGTTAGTGAAGATGATGAAGGTGAGTTAGTAAAGCATTTGGTGATTAAAAAGGATGAAGATATAGCAATTGATGATATACCACTTGCTACTAAACTACTAGTGATTATTGATTACAAGCTTCATAAAGAAGGTATGATGGTACATTATCAGTTGATAAGAGCAGATGGAAGTTCCAAGAGATACTCTTCAATGATAAGGATGCTACAAGGAATAGACAGAGAAGACTTGGAGGCTCTTTAGAAGATATTAAAGACAAAGTATAGTGGTGTAAGGCCTGAAGATGAATTTGAAAGAGTCTTATAGAGAGATTTGAAAGTCATGTTTGAACCAGATACAACAAGTGATGTATGGAGAATTTTACAAGGATACAAGGTGACCATTTGGAAGTTGATTGATTCATCTAGAGTTCACTTTGTAAGGTTTGATAATCTCCACATTTTTATGTTGGTTGAAAAAAAGATATCCTCTCACACCAATAACTATCACCAATATGCTAAACAAGAAACTTCAAACTGATCATCAAAAAAAGATGTGCTATCAGTTGCTAAAAGCTTATGGTAAAGTAGCAAAAAGGTAAATGAAAGGTTTGAATGCATCCTTCCTGAGTAAGATGAAGAATTTTTGATAAAGAAACTTGAAGATTAAGAAGCTAAACATCAAGTTTAGGGGAGGATTGTTGGGACTTGAAAGACTTTAAGGAAACATAAGGATTACTACAGCTCAGGTACATAATGGAAATTATAGTAAGTAGTTAGTACTGGTAGTATAATAATACCACTGCTAGTTACTACTATTAGTATAATATTAGTACTATTAGTATGAAGTTACAACTGCCAGTAGAAGTTAAGACTGCTCAGAGTTGAAGACTGAAAATATGCTACGTTATTAATGCTGTGTAACATTTTGATATTGATAAATTCAACCCTTTACTATATATTAAATATATAATATAATATATAATAAGAATCAAAAATACCAATCAAAATCAATTATAGTAAATCGGGAAACACGTGATTCCCGAGTCGTTTATCCCCAACGAGGCGTGAAATTAACGGTTACGTTATTGGTTTGACTTTTGGATGCTTGAATGAAAGAAGGATTTGATTTGGTTTTCTAAATTCTACGAGAAATTATGGAAATTTAACTAAGGAATACTTAAAACTACGGGAAAAACATAAAAAAAGGCACGAGAATTTAAATTTAAACTACGGGAAAGCATAAAAAGGCAATGGATGACTTAAAATTCTCCGGGAAGCATAAATAAGGCATAAAAGGAAATCCTAAGTCTATAGGAACAAAATTATAAAGGCAATTAAAGTAAAAAAAACTCAAAAACGGGAACGGGATTCTAAACCCGTTCTTTAAAAACCTAAATTCTACAAATTTAATCCTACCAATGCAAATTTATTTTTCCTAGGTCATAAATGATAAAAGAAAATTTTGAAAAAACGAATTATGTTTTTTTGAATTAAAAACGGTTTTAATAAGAAAAACTAATTAAAAATACAAAACTAATTTGGAAAATTCTGAAAAATTCATGAAAAGTAGTTTGAAGAGTGCTTGTTCTAGGAAAAATGAAAAGGACTTACCAGCTTATTGAAATAAGCTGGTAATAAGCTCTTTGTGGTTGAGTGCTTAAAAGGGAAACAAGCGTTAAATATTAAATTATGCAAACATAAACTGAAAAAGACCCAAGGGCGACTTGTAGTAGAATGCAGTGTGTGAGGCTTTAGTTTAAAGGGGGAGGTCCAGGGTTCGAATCCTTGGCCTCCCTTTTTGAATAATATATTTTTTTTAAATTCTTTTTGCAAATTTGTAAAACACTTAAAAATAAGAAACTTTAAAAAAGACAACTTTTTTTGTAACTTAAAAATAAGCTAAAAATTAAGCAAAGTAAAAGGGCAGTTTTAGCTTTTTGCACTAAGGACTAAACTAAGCTAAGTGTTGGGCATTTTTAAAACTAAATAAACTACTGAAAATGAAAGATAAGCCAAAACATATTATCAACTACACTTAATAAGCAAAATGAACAAAAATAAGCCCAAGAGATTAAGCTGAAAATAAAAAATAAGGCAAAAAATATGTCAGACTTGGTTTTTAAGCTAAATGGCTAAAAGCTAAACTGTTTGACTTATTGAGGCTAAACAAGCTAAGGGAAAACAAATATAATCTAAAACAAATAAGCTACTACACCTATTAAGTACATACAAACCTAAATTAAGCAATCTAAACTAGCAAAGAACTTAAATAAGCAAATAGGCACTTAGGGGTAAAAATTACTAAAAATAGCCTTTTTGAGCTTATTTTTAAGCACATAAATGGATCCTTATGGCAATGAGAGCTATATTCCTAAAAAGCTTA